>JASDQU010108291.1:33160-43182 GCA_032191745.1 Picea mariana
ACAACAACCTTTCTCAATGCAATTGGTTATAAAGAAAGCAAGTGTGAGATTGATTAACTTTATCATGGAAGCTAATTCACACATCCAAATACAAATTGAATTCAATAATAAAATAAGAACAATTGCATTTGGGGGGGTGGGGGAGGTAAGAAGAGAGATATTCATTTTATTACTAGTAAAAACATATTACAATTATACCTGATATTCCACTATTGACACATTTTCATAATAATCGTTCAAGTTCCTTCATTCATGGGACACTTAAGACAACTTATGGACTCTGACTCCTCATTAAGCAAAGGATTGATGAAACTAGGAAGTTTAAACCTCAAATCCAATAGGAAGAAGCCATTACTCAAAAACTAGGGTTTATGGGAAAAGAAGGTCATAAAAAATCAGATTCATGATCACCTATGACTACTCCAGCGTAAGGGTGCCAATATGGTAGTGTTTTTAATTATCATTTTCTCCAACATTAGGCCTCATTTTATATTCTTATGAATTGGTTGAGATAGTTGGTATTAACACATAAGATTTATTGTGTGAAGGAGGATTTATGGTTTTCAGAGCCTACATTTAACCATTTCTCCAAGGATTATGGCATACCATCAACTAACAACCTCCTCGAAGTGTGCAAGCTATATTTGAGTTGGTGCTGCAAACTAGTTAAGGAGGCACTCATGTTCAAACTTATCAACATCCACAACAACCTTAGGACCATCATGTACTCCATGAGGGTTTTCATCTTGTTTGAAGTTCGAGAAAGTGGTTTTGGATGTTTTTTCCTTTTGGCGTTGTGAACTCATTTCATGTAGCAGCTACTTTTACAGATTTGATCATAAATCCAAAATGGTGATGTGGGTTTTTCTTAAAATTATTTGTGGAGGACCATGATAATGTCATTGATTTTCTGTCCAAATTTCAGCCTAACCCAGTTTGTGATTCGAGAGATATAATTAAAACGTCAGTGTGTTTCAAACTGGCGCTGCAAACTCTTTGTTTTGCATAGTTGTTGGATATTCGTCTTGTTTGGAGGTTGCCACCTGTCAATGAAGGTTCAAATGGTATCCTAGGAGTTTTTTGGACATGAGGGACATGTGTTCCATCTCCAGATCAATCAGGATGACCTGTTTCAAAAGGAATTTATCATCATAGACAAAATCCCCCAAAAATAGGAATTTGTTAGGCTTTTGTTGGAATCTTTTGTAACAAGACTCCTAAATGGAGGATCCTATGTATCTCCTTGGTTTCAACCTCCCTAGGGTAGATAGAGATAATTGACTATAAATGAAAGGGATTTTGAGAAGGAAAGGGTTGGATTCATGATCCAAGAGAGCAGAAAGCTTGATGAGCAGTTCTAGTTGTTGATTTGTAAGCATGCGGGCATGTTTGCAACGAACATTTTTGTCATTGAAGATTCATGAGATTAGTTATATCAGATTGTGTTATCTTTGTTGTTCATCTGAATTTCTATCTTACTTGAATAAATTGTAGCTTTTGATGATCAATGGTTGTATTTGATTTATAGATTCCTGAGCAACAAAGGGTTTGTTGTGATTGCCTATAACTCATTGTATTTATTCAAGTAGCTTTCCCATTTGTTTTCTAGAGAGGATCTATGTTCAATGGATGATCTACTTTATGTTAACTTATCCTTTCTTCCATCTGCCATCTTATAATCCATTTTTCTGATATGCTCTTCAATTTCCTTCTAACTTTAGGATGTTTGTGTGACTCCATTTCCCAATGGTGTAGCCTACTGATATGCAGTTTGTTGCCCTCCATTTCTTGTTTTTTCTTTATTGTTGATCCACCCTTTTATATTGATTTAATTTTTCATTTTCGAATGGATGTATAGAGGCTCATAATTTTAGATTGTTTATGCAACAGTAATATATTTCTGGTTGTATGTACCAAGACTTGGGATCTTTTGGATAATAGAAGTTTGTTTCCTTTCTTTCTAAAGCCTTGACTAAAGTTATTCAAACCCCCATTTTGCTTGCATGCATTTCATGGAGTAAAATGTGAATGAAATTACCTTAAGAGTCCTTCATCCATTTGTTATCTCTTTTATAAATATGTATTTTATACTTTGATGGGTACTGGGCTTACACTCTTATCAGTTAGAGTGTGACTCCCACTTGCTAACATTTTGGCGTTGTTTTCGAGGAGCGAAGTTGAATAGATCTTCCCTGGGAGAATGACATTGAGAAGATCCAACTCTTGATAGTAGACAGGAGCAGGACACAAGCTTGACTGCAATATTCTACTTGACGACTCAAACTTCATTACAGATGAATTTATCACCAAATCCACTGGTTTGAAATGGACAAAATTGTTGCTCCGAGGTATGCATTTTGTGATTTCACAAATATATTTGGTTTTCCGAATCCTGAGCCTGATAGAAGTGAATGGGAAGGTTGCCTTCCTAGATTTCGAGGAGAGGATTGGGAAGTGCCAGTTGATTTTTTATTATACTTTCATGAGTGCATGCTTAGATCACTCCTGATTGCTTCTACATGAAGATGCCTTGATTAAGTTGTTTAGATATTCTTTGGATGGAGCAGCTCAAGATTAGTGTAGATCACTCTCGATTGCTTATATTTCTTCGTTCAACCAATTTCATGCATCCTTTCATTTGTTTTGTAAAGAGGAATTTACATCTGATTTACTTTATCCAGAATGTTGTCATAACTTTGATTTGTTGTGTAAAGGAGCTGATAATCATGAAAGACCAATGTGTGTAGAAGAGATTATTCATGATAATCAGGATATTGAACATTTACCTGCTATTATTATTTTTTATTATTATGGATCTGAAGATCTTTTTTCTCTAGATTCAAATCATGAAGATCATATTTCTTTTAGTCAGATGGAACTTGAGAACAATGAAGGCGGTCAACAACAATTTTCAGTTTTGCACATGGACGAGATTGGTAGCAGTTATAAAACTAAGCATATGCAAAAGCAATTCAGTTTTTAGTTGGAACAACAACAAGAAGAGGTATTTCTTTATGGCTTTATTGACCTTATTGTTGATTATCTGGAATCTTTGAGCAGTACAGATGTCAAGTCATTCTTGTCAAATGAAGGTTGGGTTTGCTGTCCTTTCCAACTGCACTTTTGTATGTCATGGATTCTTCTATTTTTCCGATCCAAATCAAGAATTTTACCATTGAATCAGATATTTGCATGGTTGCATTGGAAGTATGACTTCAATTAAGCAAAGAAGCTTGGCTAGATAGATTAGTGTAGGGATGTATATAAATAAGATTGTTATGCAAGCATTTGATTTGCAGTGAGTATTTTTCAGTTTTCAATAAGAAACGGAGGTTCTCTCAGGCATACATGTTTTGTGGACAGAGATGGAATGGATAAGGCACTGGAACTACATGTTCTTGGCAGCTCACAGGGAGCATTCCATCCCATGTGGAGCTAGATGTTAACACATAAGATTGGTCATGTAAAGGAGTATTTATGGTGTTCAGAGCCTACATTTAACCATTTCTCCAAGGATTATGCCATACCATCAACTAACAGCCTCCTCGAAGTGTACAAGCTATATTTGAGTTGGCGTTGCAAACTAGTTAAGGAGGAGCATTGTAGCTTGGATAGGTTGCAAGCACTCACGTTTGGACTTATCAACATCCATAGTTTCCTTAGGACCATCAGGTACTCCATGAGGGTTTTCATCCTGTTTGAATCTCGAGAAAGTGGTTTTGGATGCTTTTTCCTTTTGGTGCTGTGAACTGGCGCTGCGCACTGGTGACAAGCAATGCGAACTCATTTCCTGTAGTAGTTGCTTTTACAAATTTGATCACAAATCCAAAACGGTGATGTGGGGTTTTCTGAAATTTTTTGTGGAGGATCATGATAATGTCATTGATGTTTTGTCCAAATTTCAGCCTAACCCAGTTTGTAATTCGAGAGATATAATTAAAACACCAGTGCGTTGCAAACTCTTTGTTTTGCATAGTTTTTGGATATTCGCCTTGTTTGGAGGTTGCCACCTGTCAAGGAAGGTTCGAATGGTCTCCTAGGATTTTTTTGGACATGAGGGACATGTTTTCCATCTCCAAATCAATCAGGATGACCTGTTTCAAAAGGAATTTATCATCATAAACAAAATCTCCAAAAAATAGGAATTTGTTAGGCTTTTGTTGGAATCTTTTGTAACAAGACTACTAAATGAAGGAGGATCTTATGTATCTCCTTGGTTTCGACCTCCTTAGGGTATATAGATATCATTGACTATAAATGAAATGGATTTTGATAAGGAAAGGGTTGGATTCATGATCCAAGAGAGGAGAAAGCTTGAGGAGCAGTTCTAGTTGTTGATTTGTAAGTCTGAGGGCATGTTTGCAACCAACATTTTTGTCATTGAAGATTCATGAGATTAGTTATATCAGATTGTGTTCTCTTTGTTGTTCATCTGAATTTCTATCTTACTTCAATGAATTATAGCTTTTGAGGATCAATGGTTGTATTTGATTTATAGATTCCTGAGCAACAAAGGGTTTGTTGTGATTGCCTATAACTCATTGTATTTATTCAAGTAGCTTTCTCATTTGTTTTACAGAGAGGATCTATGTTCAATGGATGATCTACTTTATGTTAACTTATCCTTTCTTCCATCTACCATATTATAATCCATTTTTCTGATATGCTCTTCAATTGCCTTCTAACTTCAGGATGTTTGTGTGACTCCATTTCCCAATGGTCTAGCCTATTGATATGTAGTTTGTTGCCCTCCCTTTCTTTCTTTTTATTTTTTGTTGATCCACCCTTTTATATTGATTTAATTTTTCAGGTTCGAATGGATGTATAGAGGCTCATACTTTTAGATTGTTTATGCAGCAGTAATATATTTATGGTTGTATGTACCAAGACTTGGGATCTTTTGGATAATAGAAGTCGTTTTCCTTTCTTTGTAAAGCCTTGACTAAATTTATTCAAAACCCCATTTTCTTGTATGTATTTCATGGAGTAAACTGTGAATGACATTACCTTAAGATTCCTTCATTCATTTGTTATCTCTTTTATAAATCTGTATTTTATACTTTGATGGGTACTGGGCTTACACTCTTAGTAGTCAGAGTGTGTATCCCATGTGCTAACAGTTAGTAATGGATTTTAAGGAGGTACAGGAGTATGGATCTCCTAAACCCCACTTAGGAGCACACAATTTTTGAGCATTTATTATTTTTTTCCCACTTTTCAATGTACATGCACCTTTTGTGAAGGAAACATTTGTGTACATGGAAAAAAATGTTTCTCTTACATGCTTTAGGATGAGAAATCACTGCAAGGGATCAATGTGAAGGCCACATAAGCATAAGAGACATGATAGTGTGAATTAATGCTATAACACCCATTTCAAGATAGTCTTTATCCTTATGGATCGTACTAACCACCTCAAGGAGGTCATTTATGGCCAAGGTAGGTGTGCGGGGGTCTTGGAGTGGATCTATTAGGACACGTGATTTATGGATCCCCCAGGTTTTTTCACTTTACCTTTATGTAAAAGTGTTGCTAATGTATTGTAAATGTTGCCACACATAGAGAGCACACTTATTTTAGCCTAAGCATGGATCTACCTATGTATTTGTCACACTTTGTCTTAGGTGAATATTTCCCTAGAACTTTGGGGACTCATGACATATGTTTATAACTTGAGATCATGTAGAACCACATCATGAGGGGTTTTTACATATTTTTATGAAGAGAGACCTTGGAGCACTCATCTTCAAAAAACCCTAGGAATTTAGGAGTTGTTCTTCATGCATATGGACCAGGCATGCCATAACACGTCACTCTTCTAGAGGAGTCATCCACCCTAGAGGTTGAATTAATTAATCGTTTGAGCATCTACTTGGCATGTGTGGACTAATTCAAACCTATTATTCTTATGGGAGGTGGTTAGATTGATTTTGGGAGAAGGTTACAGATTAGAGACATCATTTATGACTATTTATAGCTACTTTGGAGGAGTTGTCCCCTATTGGAGCCTCCCACATGCCACACATGTGCAATTTTCCTCTCTTTTTCATAGCTCCTGGCCTATCTGGTGGATTTATCTTCATTGGAGGGGTCTCTTTAGGTAGTCACCATGTGTCATGGAGGGATATTGTTATTCTACCTTAACTCTACTTTGATATTTTTGGTGGAATGTGTCTCTCTCTAGGGAGAATATTGTACATGTGGCAAAACCACTTTGATATTTTATGTATTGTTTTACTTTGTTCTCATATTTAATTGGATCGTAAGTCATTTTTGAGATCTCCTAGGACATATCTAAGGAGAGGCTCAAAGGGTTTTCAAAGCCTCCTATGTAAAAGAGGATCCCCTCACACTAATATTTGTTGTTGATTGGCTATTGAGAATACAACTTGTTGAATATATTCCTTTTGAGGCAATTCCTTGTTGGTGCCATCTCTTTTCCCTTGGTTTCCATTTTATGTTCAATATTGGATGTGGATGTCAAGTCTTCACAAAGCTAGAAAATCGATCCTTTTGCGGGGTAAACTGTACCTCTTTGAAGGAAATTGTTGCGAGGTAACTCCTCCCTTATATTCCTTTTTTATTTTGGTAAGAACATATTAATTCCTTGCTTTGTCTATCCTCTAGGAACCCTAGCAAGGGCATTGATTTCAATTACTAAGTTGTAGTTAATATTGCTAGTGAAGGTGATCCTTCTAGGATGTCTTCCTTCTAGGCTCTCAATCTCTATTTTCCATCTAGATTAGATAAGAGACTGTTGAGTTTTTGGCCTTAGTCTCCTTACTCTAATCCATTAAAGAAAATAGACCATTTAGAAGACATGTTTCTACTTGATCCCATAACCTCTAGGATTAGGCACTTTTATTCTCCCTTCAACCTCCAAAATAGTTTACCTTTTATTATTATTATTATTATTATTATTATTATTATTATTAGAAATCTAGAGGAAAGATATTGAAAATATTTAGCTTAGATTTATTTTTCAAGTCTAGTAGTCAAATCTCGCTAGCGCGATTGGATTTCAAGGGTTTCGTCCTGTAAGGTGGCCAAGGTTTGAAACTCGCAGTATTCAAGAGGAGACACCCAAAAAAATCCATTCATTTTAAGGGTTGGTGTGGCCCATGTTCATTGTGATCCTCAGGTGACTTTGATAGCTTAGATGCCCCTAGATTGTGGTTTCTTAGACCACAGGCTAGTCCCACATGTAATAGACACACTAACAAACAAAAAAAAATCAATTCAAGTGTTTAAATTCCAAAGCACATTCATTTCCTAAACTTATATTAATTAGGGCTTGATTTTAAAGTTGTTATATTAAAACATTAAGTGAAAAATTTTCCTTAAAATTGTTTATTACAAGTTTTATTATTCATTCTTTGGGATACTTTAATTATTTATATAAATATGGAAATTACACAACAAACAAACCGAAAAAAAAAAAAAGTCAGATTTACATAGGTTCAAGTCTACTTTCATTTCGTTCATAAGATATCTTACATAGACTTCATAATTATTTCGTAAGCTAGAAATAAGCTTCTCAAAGTTATATTTCAAGTTTCTAGTTGAGAAACTTTCCTTGAGTTATCATTTATTTTATTATCTTCACTTAGTGAAATAATTGGTATATGCAAGTAAATCCAACAAGTAACACTCATGAAACCCTAAGTTGGATTTACCGCTTGGTTCAAGTCCTTTCTATTTCACTTTGATCGTAGTCTTGTTTCAAATACATTGGGATGACGCATTCATGAATATTTTAAGCTCCTGATTTGATCATCTAACCCTAGACATCTCGGTTTAAAGGATCCATTTACTCTCTGGGGTCGATTTATCTCTAATCACAAATATGGAATTTGCATAACTAAACACATAAAACTAATTTGGTGGTGTAAGACAATCCAAGTTACATCCTAGGACTTGTCCTTGCTTAAGAAATAATTGGATTGCTCTTAATGTCACATTATTTAAGGTCAATGTGTGGTCTAATACTGCATCTCTTGTGGTTATATTTAGTTTGAAGTTGTTCTCTAAAAGATAATTTGGATAGTTTACATCATACATTTATTAAATTGTCATTAGCCTACTTTTTCAAAGTTTTATCATTGACTTGGGATGGTAATCAATAACTTGCAAATCTGAAATGTTCTCTTGATACATATTAAAATAATATTTGAATTATAATGCACATGTTTCTAATATTTTAAAGCACCTAAGTGGATTGTGGTGATTTATACTTGTTCTCTTAAATATTTATCTTAAAGAACCATTGTTATTGAGTTGTTGGTTCATATACATTTCATGTGCTATATTGTTGGTAGGATTAGAACCATTGTTACTGAGTTGTTGGTTCATATACATTTTATGTGTTATATTATTAGTAGGATTCAATTGATTCATTGTTAAAGTAAATCTTGGCATTTCTTGTCTTAATCATAATTAATATTTATGTAGGCAGTCTTAATAATAAATCATCTATCAAAGGAATACCGCTCTTGACCTATTTAGAGACAACTAAAAGTGAAGGGGAATTTGTAATGAGGTGATAGTGATATGACTCGCATCCATTACCCCAAGGTGGCATCTGTGTATTGGGATTTTCCACTTAGATACTAGTTTAGGTGATAACATTTTGGTGCCATTATCTAAGATACATTCCATCACCTGAATTTTGTGGAATAGCTTTTTGTATGTTTATTTTTGATGAGTATGTTTTAAATATTAACTTATATATCTCATTTGGTGACTCCATCTAAAGGAAACCTAACAAAGAAATACACTACAAGAAGTAACGTGCATAACAAAGATAATAATAACTTGGGATTTGGATTGTTTCAAGATACAAGGAATTTATTCATGACTCGAAATCTGTTAATTCTCAAAATATATAGGTGACTACACATCTTTGATATTTGTATCATTTGGTATGCAATTCTTGAATTACAAAAAAACATCACTTTGTATGTTTCAAGTATGGCTTCTACCAAAGGATTTTTTTGGGAAAATGTGTTTGTTCCTTTGGATATATCACGTGTTCCGAGATTTTCATATATGCTACAGGTGGATATATTCACCCATATCCCAAAATTCAATGGAACTCCTTGGTTGGCTCCAAGGCAGCTGGAATGTTTCATGAATTATGTGGTAAAAAATAACAATGTATATGAAGATATCTTCATGAAAACATTTGCATATTCAATGCAAGGAAAAAATGCATGATATTGGTATTGTAATTTCAAGTCTAAGGAGATACAATCATTCACATATGTAATGAAAGAATTTCAAAAACATTGCATTTATCATTATGAAGAAAATGAAGATGCATGTGTTTTTCTTGATATCTAAGATATAGTAGAAGAAAAGGTCGAGGAATTTATATTGAATATGATGATAATACCTAAAGTGATCTTACTATGGAAACAAAAAAAGGACAAGAAGCATATTTCCTCTTATGTAAGTCTAGTGAAGAAAAATACGGTGAGCCTCGTCCATCAAAGCTTGAATATAAGTTACATTAAGATGCTCATCCCTCTCCTTCCTCTCGTGAGCCATTGTTGCATAAAACTTCAAAATTAAAAGAAGATGAGGATGATAAGGCCTTTGGAAATATTGGTGTTCTCCCGCAAGAAGAAAATATTGATGAAGAGCCTTCTCATGCTTCTGTTTAAGATCAAAATCTATCTCATGATTCCGTTGAAATTCAAATGTATGAGGAGCACCTAAGTAGATTCGTTGATAGTGAGAGCATCCAAGCATCCATATTTCCTCCGCATGAAAACATGGGTTTGATATGTTACACTCTTTTTCAAATGTTTGAGTTTTGTGATACAAGTTTTGACAATTTGGAATGATATTTGTTTTAGAGAATCCCTCATTTAATGAAGAGCATGACAACCGTAAGATTGAAAGATTGAAAATATTGATGCTCTTCTCCACATTGAAAGACATAAATTGAATATAAGTTTCTTTATTTTGATAGGGATTCTATTTATGACATGGATGATGATGATTCTAAGGTCAAGATT
>JASDQU010108291.1:53429-66169 GCA_032191745.1 Picea mariana
GAGTTTTCGAGAAGTGTAGAAGGTTTGGGATTTCTTTAAATCCTAAGAAGTGTCTTTTTGGGTTAGAAGAAGGAAAACTTCTGGGACATATCATCTCAAAGGAAGGAATCAAAATAGACCCCAGCAGAATAGAGGCCATACTAAAATTAGAACACCCAAGAAACCTCAAAGAACTTCAGTCTTTTATCGGGAAAATTAACTTTCTACGAAGATTCATTCCCAATCTACCCGAGCTACTTAGAAACATTACCAACATGCTCAAAAAAGATGTAAAAATAAAGTGGGACGCTGAATCTAGACAGTCCTTCGAACAAGTCAAACAGGCCCTCACAGAGGCCCCTGTCTTAATCAGCCCTGATTTTACTAAGGATTTTTATCTTTTTTCTTTTGCTTCCAAACATACTATAGCAACGGTATTATTAAAAAAGAACAGCGAAGGGTATGAACAACCCATAGCTTTCTTTAGCAAAGCATTAAGAGATGCTGCCCTGAATTACAAGATCATGGAGAAGCAAGCTTTTGCTTTGGTAAAAGACTTTAGAGTTTACATTCTTCATTCACACACCATAGCATATGTTCCGAATGCTGTAGTAAAAGATATTTTGACTCAAGACAGCCCTGATGGAAGAAGGGGCAAATGGATTGATGCCATTTTAGAATACGATTTAGAGATTAAGCCCACGAAACTAATCAAAGGCCAAGGCCTTGCTAAATTAATGGCTGAATCTAACTTCCAGGATCTTGACATAATTTTCTAGATGTGGCAGATGAACAGGGTGAGATGGCGACTCCAAACGTTAGAGAGGTATTTCTAAACTATCCATGGTACGCAGACCTTATTTTCATTTTGCAAAATCTACAAGCTCCCCCTGGTTTGACTAAAACTAAAGCTAGATTTTTTAAGTTGAAAGCTTTGAAGTTCTGTATTCTAAAAGGAAATTTGTATTGGAAAGATCCTGCAAGCATTTTGTTGAATTGTTTATTAAAAGATGAAGCTGATAAAGTATTGCAGGAGTTTCATGTAGGAGAATGTGGTGGACATTTGAACTAGAAGGTTACAGCCAACAAAATACTCAGAGCTAGATTCTATTGGCCCACCCTGTTCGCTGATGTGCATCAGAAGGTAACAGCCTGTCACCAGTGTCAGTTGTTTGAAGAAAAAAGAAAAATTCTCCCTCTACCTCTGAAACTGATATCAGTTGAGGCCCCTTTCTAGCAATAGGGACTTGATTTCATTGGAGAAATACACCCCCCGTCGTCAGGCCAACACAGGTGGATTCTCACTGCCACCGACTATTTTACCAAATGGATCGAGGCAGTACCAAGCAGGCAAGCCACTGATTCTATTATTATCAAATTCCTTGAAAATAATATTTTGTCTCGTTTCGATTGTCCTAGAAAGATTATAACTGACAATGCAGCTGCCTTTCGGTCCAAGAAACTCATATATTTCTGCAACCAGTATCACATTGGTTTGGGGCATTCCACAGCCTACTACCCTCAGGGGAATGGGTTGGCGGAATCTTCAAACAAAACGTTGGTAAACATCATCAAGAAAACATTGCAAGAAAATAAGAAATCATGGCACAACAAGTTGGTGTTTGCTTTATGGGCAGACAGGCTGACCACCAAAAGGTCAATTGGTATGTCACCATACCAGCTGGTTTATGGTACAGAGGCAGTTTTCCCCACTTCTTTGGGGGTTCCTGTCATGAAATTACTTCAAGAGGTACAAGCTGAGCCAAATGATTCACAGAGAAGGACCAACCAGATGATTCAGTTGCAGCAGTCTAGAAAGGATGTTTTCAACAAAACACAGGTCGTCCAAGAAAACATCAAGATGATCTTTGACAAAAGAACCAAGGAAGATGACTTTGAGCTAGGAGATTTGGTGTTAAGATGGGATGCCAGGAATGAGGACAAGGGAAAGCATGGGAAATTTGATAATCTGTGGACAGGGCCATACATGATTCAAGCCTTCAGGGGAAACAATACTTTTTTGTTAAACAACGTCGATGGGTCAGATCTGCCAGGAGCACTTGTGAATGGCAGAATGCTGAAACATTATGTCCCACCTCAGTAGAAGATTTGAATGCTCACTTTCCATTGTACATACCATTTCAATTTTCATTTTCACTTGCATTTCTAAGCGAGGAACATTAGTCAGTTGGTTGAAGCCCGAAGAGAAGGCCCTAAGCTGTTGATCACGGTTTTTCCCATTTTTGAGAATAAAACTAATGAAGACTGCTAGGCAGAAATTTCCAGAAAGACAGGAAACAGGATTCTTGGCACTTCACAGGGAAAAGTACCATCCCCAGGTGGAGCCGCTGTTATCACCCCATAAGTTATGGGAATCAACTGATGACTGGGATATTATCTGTCTCAAATGTTTTTGTTGTCAAATGATTTTTCATTCTGCAAATAATTTGAAAAGAAAAAAGAAAAGAAAAAAGAAAAGAAAAAGAAAAGAAAAGAAAAAAGAAAAGAAAAAGAAAAAGGAAAAAGAAAAAGAGGGCATAAAATAATTGAAATGAAAGCCCCATGCAATAATAGTAACTTGGCCATACCTTTCAAGCATGGCCAAGTTCTTTTTAAATTTAATGTTGATAGGGTAGTGAATACATCTGACCAGACTGTCTAATCCTGGTCAGATAGCCCTTAGGTTAGATTAGTGAATAAATCTGACCAGACTGTCTAATCCTGGTTAGATAGCCCTTAGGTTAGATTAGTGAATAAATCTGACCAGACTGTCTAATCCTGGTCAAATAGCCCTAAGGTAGAGTAATTTCTTAACCCTACAGTTTAATCTTGGTTAATTGTCCTAGGAAGATAGGTTAGCCCATTAAAACTAGCCTGATGAAAGATGTTGCACCATGTCTCAAATACCTAAAGGATAGTTTGGTCGAAGTCCCTTGGTGGTGTCTATGTGAAAAGTTTGGGAAAAAACCCATAAGTTGCACCTATCCTAAGTTTTCCTAGCATATAATTCTCCGCTCCTGATTTATGCCCCATGCACCTTTCGACGGTCCAGATCGTGGTGCCCATATCTACGGCGCACAGAGCATTCCGGACCCCCCCGACCNGGGGGGGTCCGGAATCGGTAATAAGAATCGCGTAGATCTGGACGGTCCAGGAACGAGCGCGTTAATCCATGGCCCAGATTTGATTCCGGACCCCCCCGTCCGTTCCGCCTTTAATAGAGGGGGGGGGGGCGGAATGGGTATTAAAGATCGTGCTAAGATTTGCAGCCAGGAAACAAGTGCACAGATCAATGGCTCACAATGAATTTCGGACCCCCCCTGATGTTCTGCTTTTAACCAATGGGGAGGGGGGTCTAGAATGGTTATCTCCCACCGGCAGGCCCTTTGTCATACGTGGCCTAAGTTTATTGGTTCCAAAGTCCTATCACCACATGCTATCTGACAGCCCCCGTCACATATGGACGTCATCCTCCACTGAGTCCACTTGTTCCACTTGTTCCCAAGTTGTGTCCCATCCCATAACTGTTGTCAGTCCCTTACCTTTTCACTCATGATCAACCCCTTATTGCAACTTTCACTTCCAATCACCTCCAATCCCTAGCAGCCACGTCACCCGTCTGTATGTTTTGGCCACCGTCACCTGCCATCTCACCCTCAAGTGGCCCGTTGTCCATTTATTACGGGATAATCTACCCGTTATCCTGCTGACCTGTCTCCTGCGCCCAACCGACCCCAGTTTTAAATAAAACTACCGTTTTCCCCCTTCAATCACTATTCATCCATCGCACCAGAAATTTTACCTCTTACACCTCCATTGCTTTCCCGTCACCATCATCCACAGTCAATCGACCCCACTAACTTAGTGTTTATTGCAGGTACTGTTGCAGAGATGGCGCCAAAGCTAAGACCAGCGGAAGGAGAAGAGAATCCTTTTCTTCCTCCTCCTGTCGACCTGGACAAAATCCCGTTGGTCGATAAAGATAGACTGATAGCCGATACCATATGTGATTTTGATTTTTCAGACCTCCAGTCATGGCTCTGAGAGGTGTTTCTGGACCAGAGCGATGAAATTGGACTTTGGGAGTCCAATTTGCCTCTGTACCTTTTTTCCCAGATCCACCACTTCCCCAAATTCGATCTCAAATGCCAAGCCCATTATATTCCCAACCAGAGGGCCATCGTCTCCTCATCTAGAAACGTCATGTTCTTTATCACTCCCGAAGACATAGACCAGATGATGCAAATTCCCCGCGCTGAATCTGCGTCCCCTTTCAACCTAGAAATCCTCACTGAGTTATACTAGAAGATGACCTTTCCCCAGAGAGCTCAAATTTTCGAGCTGTTCCTTCCCACCTCCGCTCAATTCCCTTCCACCAATCCACCTTACCCGTCATCCATGTTCTCCACCAAGGGAAACCAAGTCATTTCCTCTCTTTATGCCCTGTTAAGTTACTATTCCGACCAGTGGGTAGATGAGCCCATTCTGGGTTTTCTATCCATTTTCTCCAATGATGAAAAACCTACAACACAGTTCGATTACAACACCTTCTTGGCCGAAAATATTCACGAACAGTTCGTGAATTTTGGCACGGAGGGCATGTTTAGATATTCTTCTATACTGGTGTATATGTTCGTTTACTTTCAAGCAGATAAATTCAGTTTCTCCATGCAGAAGATGGACGCAGATGGGAGGCCTCAGCCAGTCACAGCATGGACATCTTTGTTGAAGCACAACTCCACATAGTATAGCTTCAAGGCATTCATCGATCTTTTCTACCACCCTGTGGTAATCATTTTGAGTGGCAGGCCTAAGCCACGTATAAACGACAAGGTCCAGAGAATTCTGCATTTTTCGGACAATGCAAAGACAGGAGACTGGTACCTGTATCAAAACCACACTGAGATCAGAGTTTTCAGGTGCGAATTGGCACCCTACAAGCTGCCAAAGTACGTGCCGGTAAGAATCTTTGCATTAGAGTATATTATACAGATCATGAATTCAGACGACATTAATTTCGTCTCATTGAAGAAAAAGCAGCAGCTGCGCATCAAGGGGCACATAGGCTCTTTCATCTGCAATAGTCGCGGCACTGGAGAAGAAGCGAACCGGATGCTGAGAGAGATGAAGTTTTTTTTAAGCTTCCCATGGCACTATGATCCATGCGGGATCATTTCAGAAATGCGGGTAAAAAATAAAAACATCCCGTATGTGCATGAGCCCAAGCCCGAGATCGAAAAGTTTGCAAATCAGACAGTGTGGGCGCCTGACACCTTGATCGAAGTGGAATAGCAGGTTCCCCGGACCACTGTGCCACCAATGACCACACCCCAGGTCCCTAAGGAAAAAATTCCTCGACAGGATTCATCTCCACCTGTCACAGAAGTATCGTCCGAAGAGTTCCAGTTGCATACTAAGAGGCCCAAAACAACCACAGTTCCCGGTCCAACTGGAGAATTAGAAGTTCCGCCTACCACAATAACCAAGCCTGTCATTCCATCTTTCGGTTCGACCCGGCATAAAGAAATCACCTCAGCAGTACCGAAGAAATCCACAGATTCTCCCCTGGACACTCAGCCAGGCAAGACTGGTCCCAAGTTGGGCATTTTCGAGAAGTACGAGTTGATCAAGAAAAGGAACCAGACCCTCACCAGCAGTACTTATGCCCAGTTTCGAAAGAAGTCGTCAACTGCGCAGCACAGGCTGTTGTCCACATTTGACACAGAAAAGGGTAGGATGCACATGGCCTACCTCCAAGTGCAGGTACCAGATCCCAAAGTGATCTCAGACTACAAGAATCAAAACTTTGGAGGAGCTGGTCCTCAAGATCAGCTATGATCCTTCGAATGTCAAAGCTGCAGAGGAGATGATAAAGAAAAAGAATGCAGACATCGCTTCCTTGAGGAAACAGTTGAAACTCCCGCCCACAGAAGACTCACAGGCTAAGGAGATAGCAGAGAAGGAAGGCGAAAGGGATGAAATGCTCAAGCTGCTCATGGAGCAGAATGCACAGCTCAAAGAGATGGAGGCTGAGATGGAGAGATTACTAAAAGAGAAGGAGCAGATGAAGCCAATGGAAGTCATTCCATTGAGTGCCATTCCTATCTCAGGAGCAAGCACAGCAGCCGTGACATCCATCCCATCTGCAACACCAGTGACACCACAAGAAGGTACAGCTGACCTCGCAAAATCCATGGAAAAGATGAACCTGCAAGAGATAGAAATCAGCAGGCTGAAGAAGGAAGTTGAGAACCTTCAGGAACTCAAAACTTCTTTCCAAACCAGTCTATCCAAAGAAAAGCAGGTAACTGAGCAGCTCAGGAAGGAGCTACAGCAGCTCCAAAAGCAAACTGTGGGAGGAAAGACTTTGGTTGAGGTCAAAGAGAATGTATGGACAGACATCATAAAGTCCATAAATGAGATATGGCCAATGATCCAAATTATGTTTGAGCAAAATGAGTTGGTCCAGAGGAGCAAACAGGCCATTGATAAGATTAGAGTAGAATTGGGAGACATGCCAACACAAGCAAATGAGATCATCAGGTTCCTAAATTCTAAGACTAGAGAAGAGCTAGAAGAGCTGAAGATAGAAGACAGAATAGAAACCATCCTTGAGGTCAAAAGGGTCTTGACCAAGAGAAGTCTAATGCTTCAGCTGGAAGAAAAAGTTCAGATCATGGACCAGGGGATACAAAAGTTCTTCAATAAGATTGATGCTCTCCAAAAGAAAGGCCTACCTGGTTTGAAAGTCATTAATGATAAACTAATGACACTCCCGGATTACAAGAAGAGACTGTCTGAAGTGTCTAAAGACAGTTCGAAGTTTGTTGGCATACAAGGGAGCATCACTGGCAAAGCATTCCTGGACGCCCTTCAGTTGGACATCAGTATCCAACATGAGATTCGGTACATATTCCTCACAAAGCCCATGTTTGCTAAATATACGAAAATGGACGAAGTGTATCGGAGATTGCTCAAAGTCACTGTGCCTAGTCATCTCAAATGGGAGGAACTTTACGATCTGCTCGATTAGCAGATGAGCTATCCAGGTCTAGTCACCTGTCCAGTCAAAAGAGGTTGCGCAGGAACCTCGCCAACGGCCTACCCCAGAAATTTCGGATGCAGTTGTACCAAGTCATCAAGCAGTTTTGATTAGTTAAATTAGTTAGTCTAAAAATAGAATTAGCATGTCCTAATCAGTTATGACAGGAACGGTTGTAATTTGAATTATAAATACTTCATTTTACGAAGTATTGAGGGTTGTTGATTCCCACACCCTATTGCTATCAGATTGTACTATTTTTGAAGAGATCTGCCATTAATAAAAAGGAGGCACTTTTACAGGATTCTTGTGTGTATTCACTGGTGATGTTGATTTTCTAAGTTGAATGTTTTTCTCGCTTTGTGATCACATTGTTTTCTGAAACTAATCTTTAAGAGTAACGTATGTTGCAGGATTTATCTTAGATACCCTGTTTCTGATTCTAAAGATTTTAAATGTTTATCTTCTGATGTTTTCAATTAAGGAATTCTTAACTGCTTCTTAGCTGAATTTATCTTTCTTACCTTTTCTTCTGTCCATCATCTAAGCTACTAAAAGATCCAGTGAGTATATTATCTCGCCCCGTAGAAGTCTTCTTTTATCGTTTCTGGTTGTATCTCATATTAAATTAAAAACAGACCCCATAGCCCAATGGAGATGTAGACTGTCTCAACTAATTCAAAAACACTTTGACAACAAAACCCACAGTTTTCTTTACCTAGCCTAACATCTGAAATAAAAACAAAGCTAAATCATATAGAGAGATCCCTCTCTGAAGCTGGAAGGGCTAGATCCCAGCTTTAAAAGTGGTTGGATAAAGTTACCTTTGTGGATTTCTTCTCTTTCAACCTCTAGGAAATTTACTAAGTGCTAACACCTGTAACTCCCTAAGAATGAGGAGATATGGATTTTTTCATCCGACAACCCAACCAGACAATTTAGGTCAACTTAGCCATTATTTACAAGTCGGAGCTGAAAGTGAGGACATAATTACTATAAATACATGATAGATGTGCATATTTGTAGTGTAACCAAGCAAGATATCAAGTATGAGGTGTGCAGAAATGATCTGAGGTGCGTTAAAGGAGCTAGGGTGTCTTTTTTGGGTCTAAAGGTGTGCAAGAGGAGTCTTCTTGGGATTTTCTTGTTCTTAAGGTGGGCAATGAATAATTGAAGGTCTGTGATGCTACAATGTGTGTTTTTTTGAGTTTGTGATGCTACAATGTGCATTGTTTTGAAGTTGTGATGCTAGATCATATTTTGGGAATGATGTTATGACGCTCGCTAGGGCATGAAGTCTACAAGTGACTAAGATTTGAAGGATTTTTTGTGGAATGAAGCGTTCAGTTGAAGTCAGAAGTACTATGTGTATGAGGATATTGGATTGGCATCTACACATATCTTGTTGATTTGGTGCTCATGTGAGGGGATTGGTGTCTCCAACAGGTTCGTGCCTGCAAATATTGTAACAGTGGGTTGGTGCCTACATCTTGTTGATTCAATGCTCAATTAAGGAGATTGGTGCCTCCAGTAGGTTGGTGCCTACTGACTTTATAATAGTAGGTTGGTACCTACATATATTTATAAAGAAATGTTTTATGGTTTTCTCCCGATTGGTTTTCCATGTTAAACTCTGTGCATTATGATTTGAGTTTATATGTGATTATTGTTTCTCATCTAATGAATGATTGATCGGTGGTTAAGTAAAGTAAAAAGTATATTATACTAATTCACCCCCCTCCCCCCTCCCCCTCCCCCCTTCTTAGTATAATCATAAGTTCAACAATGTCCCCCTAGTCCAATTGGGTATAAAAATATTTGTAAGATAATATTATATAAAACACATTGATGAAAATAATCTATAGTAATATCTATAATTCTAACTTGACCTCCCTTGTAGAATGTCTATAATTAACTACAACAATATATTTGAGGCTTCGAACTTGATAGTATACATATAACCTGAAATCAAACCAAAATTATAGATATAGAACAAGAATTAGCAAAATGTGATTTGATGTATGTATGGGGGGGGAGGGGCGGTTCTATTATCCAATCCACCTGAATGGATTGGATATACTACATTAGGGGTTAATAAATGCATCTCAATGAAAATATGATATGCTTCTCCTCTATGAAACAAAATTATAGTTGAGAAATTAGAAAAGCATGCATCCTCCCTAAAACCCATGTCTTCTCTTCGAGGTAATACCTACAATGTACTTTAATATATGGGAAGAATAAAATGACCACCTAGATTCATGTACATGAATATTTCTATATCATATTAATTGATTTAAATGGGCTTGATTAGAGCTTAATATCCTCAAATCACAACCTTTATGTTCCCCAAGGATTCAAGCCTTCCCACATCACATATATGATAACTTTACTCTAAGAGGGTTACATTATAAAGTAGGCATTGGGTTTCCATAACTAAAGAAATAGGGAGGTGAACATTCTCAATGACATATATAGGAATTTGGATTCATCACCACCCTCCATTGCCTCCTCCCTTTTTTATTCTCTCCACCATCCTTCTTCTCCCCACCACCATCTTTCTTGTCCCCACCATCACCACCTTCCTTCTTCTCCCTCATTCATTATTTCTCAGATCCTTCTTGTCTCCTTACTTCTATCCATTGTTATTCTATGGGAAGATATATGCTTATTTTCCATCATTCTCCTCTCATACATGTAGTCATAGTTCACCTACTATTCATTCATGCATGGCTTTTATGCTCCTCTCTTCCCTCATTATCATAGCATTCCATTTGTTTCCTCATGCATTATGTCCTAGTTTATCTTTTCCTTTTCTTCACTCATTTTTGTAGTCCTAATTTACCTTCTTCTTATTTCATTACGTTTCTTCATATATAATTGTTTTAATTTTCTATAATGTTAAATAAATTAGGGGAATAAGAAAAATCCCTATACCAAAAATAATAAAGAACAAATCAACCGATGTTGATAAAGAGGCATGGAAAGGAATACTCAAACATTTAAAGAGGAAAAGATCACAATAGAGAAGGTAGAATAAGGAGTGGATCATTGTGAGACACTATAATATTTTAGTGTAACAAGTGGACATTGTGATATATTTAAATCATCTAGCCTCAATAATTGTTAATTATGTATTACTAGTTAAAATTATTTAATTAATTAAATTGTTGTTTAAAAATACAATTTAGATTTAGATTTTTGAAATTTCATATATAAAAAAATTATTTATCCCACAAAAATCTTGATTAGACTTAAATATTTTTGGTGTATAGGTAATGTGAGGTAATTTTTTAACATATTTTTAATTATATATTACTAGTTAGAATTATTTAATTAATTGAATAGTTATTTCATTATGTTTTTATAGGTGATGTGGAGGGAATTTTTTAACATATTATATCCATTGTATTATATATAAAAACATTGGAATTGTTTAATTAAAATCACTTATGTTAATTTATGATAATCTTCATGTTCTCATAGAGTGAGGATGATGAGGGTTCGAAGGGCGTTGACAATAGATCATCAATCAACCTTTTATTGAAATTCATTTTCTTATATTTGTAGATGTTTATTCATGTAGTGTTGTAGATGAGTTTTTACAAGCTATTAAAAAAAAATTAAAAAAAAATACGAGGTTATTTAATAATATAAACTTAAATAAACGTTTCTTATTATTATTATGTGACAAAATTTATTGAATGTTATGGCGTAGATTAGACACACAATTATTAAAATTATATTAGCTTATTTTAATTATGATTAATAGATTGGACACACATTGGTTTAAAATAGTTGTGAGAAAATAATTTATTATAATGAATTTCATTAATAGTAAAATGATAATAATTAATTTTTAATAATTCTTAAAATAATATTTAATACACACAAAATTTTATTATTATTATTTAATTAATTTTAGTAACTATTGTTGGTAATAATTGATAACTAATGCTCAGGGGCGGTAGGTGCGGGGGGAGTCATATTTGACTTTGATGGACAAAAGGTTGCAGATTTTTCCTGGGGTGGGAAAAAACACTAATAATAGAGCAGAAACTCTAGCAGTGTACATGGGTCTCCAAATTGCACATTCAAGAAGCATCCAAGCCCTCACGGTGATAGGAGATTTTGAAATAGTTATAAGGGAACTCCTTGGACTTTCAACCACTGCCACTCAGCCCTCCAGTGGTCTTCGCACACAAATTAATTCTTTGAAACATCTCTTTCCCAAAATCCAATACTTTCACATCCTTCATTCTCAAAATATAGAAGTTGATCGCTTAGCTAAATCAGCAAAATCCTTAGAACAGGGCCAACTCTTTATCAATCAAATTTCCTCGCATGCCTGGCTCCCTTAACATCCACCAGTTTCGACATATCCCCTCCTTAATCTTGGTCTTAGTACTTTTGAAATCTAACTTAGTTCTACCACCCCCCTCCTCCCTTCCACCCGCTCCCCCCTCCCTTCCCCTTCCCTCGCGGGACCCCTCCTTCCCCCCATGCTCCTTTGGGCCCCCCCTCTTGGCACACAGCTCCCTCTTCCTGACCATGTGCCCCCCTTCCTCCTCCCCATGCCACCCCCTCAACCTCTTGTCCTCTCTATTAAACTCACGACACTTCACTCATACTCTATGATGCCCTACCTTACTCCCATGGCGTCACCTCCCTCTCTCATCCCTGTGCAAACTCCATTCGACTCGTGGGTGGTTCTGGTTCATTGTTCCATCAAGTGTACGTCGATACTTCCTCCCTCGCAATTATGGCTTATCCTGCTTGCTCTCAGCGCCACTACAATGAAATACAGGGCACTACGCTTGCATCACAGTTTGATTTCTTACCTTGCTTATCCCGTCTGCATTCTTCATTGCAACAACAATTTTCATACCAGCCCGATCATGTGCCATCCCACCAACATGTGGCAAAGATCCAGAGCTCTGTGCATCTCGGAGAAACTTCAAGAGCAATTCCACTCACTGCGTGTGGACGTCAAACGCACGGAAGAGCAAACAGACTCTAGGCTCAGAGAATTTCAACAGGAAAACGAGGGGTTGCGAGATGAATTGGCTAATCTGCAGGCTCAACTGCACCAACAAGAACTTCAGAACAATCAGGAACTTGCAATTGCACTTCGAGGAATTAAGAGAAATACAAGGCAAATTGGAGCAGTGGCACAGCAATTGGCAAATCCTTTAAATCATCCTCAACAACCAATGAATTATAATGACTCAGTTGGGTCAAGGCTCCCTTCAACCTTTCATTCGGTTGCAAGCAATGAACACCCCTTGGCTCCTCCTGCGCCAGCGCTAGTTCTAGTCTGGTCAAATCCAGCTGAAGGAATTAATCATCCAGAGGAGAATCTGGCGGCGTTTCTAGTAGATCCACATGAGGATCCAACATTTTTCCAAAATAATTAGTCAGGTTTTTCAATGAATTGCAAATTATTGTTAATTTTGCACATTTTTGTAGCCATTTTTACATGGAAAAATAGTAGTTCCTTTTGAACTGGTTGTACTAGTATCTTTAGTATTCAAAAGACAGTTAGTTTTTCAGAAGAGGAGCAGAGATCCCACTACTCTATCATATGTATTTTGTGGAAAATTTTACTCTTTTTTAATATATAAAATCCCAACCGTTTTTGTTAAAAAAAAAAATTGATAACTATTGCCCTCGAGGTGTAGATCAATTGAATATGGAGTACATTGTTAAGGCACTATGT
>JASDQU010108291.1:66456-79999 GCA_032191745.1 Picea mariana
ATTTATGACATGGATGATGATGATTCTAAGGTCAAGATTGTAGAGTTTTGGTCTTATGGACAACCTAACTTGATGAAGGTGAATGAGACTAATGAATAGACACATTTTTCCACTAATGAAACTAATTTGGAAGTGCACAAAAGGGTGTTCATGGCCAAATAACATAAATAAAATTCCAGCCATGGATGTCCCCATATCATACCTTTCTAATGCATAAAAATCCATCTTGTGATAGTGTTTTTGAAGTTGCAATACTTTGTAAACAACAACATTTTCAGTCTTGGGTATATTGCAAGAATTTCCAACCTCATATAAAAGGGAATCCTATCCTAAGTTATGGATTTAACATCACTTTCACATAATTTATCTGATGTGAAATTAAAAAGGATGCACACCGATCCCATGGCCAGTGAAAAATGAGATTGCTAGTTTGAAGGAACAACTAAGAGTGAAAAATGACAACACCAAGAGTGGATTATCATTGATTAGGAAATCCACCTCACTTAGAGATGATCTGATAAAGTTGGTGAACAAGTATTTCAATGCACTCATTAGCTTGCACACAATTAAATGTACAATAATAGATTTCAGTCCAAAAATTAATGGAAGATTGAATGAGATTCATTGGTGACAGTCACAACTCATACAATGCATCTGGTGGAAAGAATAGTAAAAGCCAATTCCTACCCACATTCACGCTTTGAATTAGTTTAATGTAGATAAAATTCATGTGCATATATATTTTGAAGAATAAAGTTTGAAATGTGCATATATTGAAATGCTTAGTATCACAATTGAGATTTTGAATGCGACGGAAAACACAGAAGTTGTGAGAGACACATCAATTTTCTCTATATACTTGTCCCAAAGAAACAAATATCCTATTTTATTAGTTTAGAGACAAGGTTATCCAAAGCATTGAACTTTAAAAATGCAATGCCAATGAAACTTGACATTCAATGAAGCATCCCTTGATGATCATGTAGTCTCTCCCACTAAGAAATCAGAAAGGCTTAATAATGTACAGGTTGAGTTTCTAAAGTAAAATAATTAATGTAGAGAATGGTATAGTTGGTCTTAGACCAAAGGCGATAAATTTATCTTATCCACATTGAAATTTATTGATTGAAAATTTCACCCAAATCAATAATTATACTCAAGTGTGCTAAGTTTGACAATTACTTAATTTCAAATTTGAGTCAAAACATAGAAGATGAAGAGTCTAAGGAAGTTGTAATTCCATAACCACAAACTAATCTTATAAATAAAGCAATTGCATTCAAGAAAAATGATTTTTTTGGCATTGTAAGCTACTCTCATATGTTAATAGAGGGTTGTCAGTTATTATGTTGATACTCTTGCAATATGTCATTGGTTGTGGATTATTCTCTCCTTTCGTTGGTTGGTGCTTGTGGATGTGGTCAGTTTAACTTCTAGATTGTTCTCTTGGTTGTAATTCATATTCTTACTTATCTTTTAATTACTAACAAGTAATATGAAGCAAGGTGTCTCTCAACAACACATGGACTACTCTCAATTATTGTGATCCTCCTCAATTTTGCATATGCTTTAGTCAGTGAAATATTCTACCTATCACACTATGTTAAATAATGCTTCATGTCAAAGTTTTATCTTTGCTCCTCTAGCTAGGATTTATCTATGTATTTCATCTTGCAGTTATTGCATTTCATCCTCTGCATCTATTCCACATTCATTTATATTTCTACATTTCCATTAATTAGCTTAGTTTAGATTAAGTAAAAATCATTAAAATAGCATGTGAAAGATTTAATCAATCCCTTTCACCAAGTAATCATGTGAAGTTGACAAAGCTCATTTTCCCATTTCAATAGTTGTGTAGCTAACTTACAGTCTATGAAGTTGTGGGTGTTTCTGGAGATGATGAGAACCATAACTCTCTCCTTCTTGATGTAGGCTTCGACTCTTAATGTATGTATAATGGTGACACCAATGAGCATAGGCATGGAGATTATGGGTACACTCTTTTGATATTAAAAGCCAATTCCTACCCACATTCACGCTTTGAATTAGTTTAATGTAGATAAAATTCATGTGCATATATATTTTGAAGAATAAAGTTTGAAATGTGCATATATTGAAATGCTTAGTATCACAATTGAGATTTTGAATGCGACGGAAAACACACAAGTTGTGAGAAACACGTCAATTTTCTCTATATACTTGTCCCAAAGAAACAAATATCTCATTTGATTAGTTTAGTGACAAGGTTATCCAAAGCATTGAACTTTAAAAATGCAATGCCAATGAAACTTGACATTCAATGAAGCATCCCTTGATGATCATGTAGTCTCTCCCACCAAGAAATCAAAAAGGCTTAATAATGTACTGGTTGAGTTTCTAAAGTAAAATAATCAATGTAGAGTGTGGTATAGTTGGTCTTAGACCAAAGACGATAAATTTATATTATCCACATTGAAATTTATTGATTGAAAATTTCACCCAAATCGATAATTATACTCAAGTGTGTTGAGTTTGACAATTACTTAATTTCAAATTTGAGTCAAAACATAGAAGATGAAGAGTCTAAGGAAGTTGTAATTCCATAACCACAAACGAATCTTATAAATAAAGCAATTGCATTCAAGAAAAACGATTTTTTTGGCATTGTAAGCTACTCTCATATGTTAATAGAGGGTTGTCGGTTATTATGTTGATACTCTTGCAATATGTCATTGGTTGTGGATTATTCTCTCCTTTCATTGGTTGGTGCTTGTGGATGTGGTCAGTTTAACTTCTAGATTGTTCTCTTGGTTGTAATTTATATTCTTTCTTATCTTTTAATTACTAACAACTAATATGAAGCAAGGTGTCTCTCAACAACACATGGACTACTCTCAATTATTGTGATCCTCCTCAATTTTGCATATGCTTTAGTCAGTGGAATATTCTACCTATCACACTATGTTAAATTATGCTTCATGTCAAAGTTTTATCTTTTCTCCTCTAGCTAGGATTTATCTATGTATTTCATCTTGCAGTTATTGCATTTCATCCTCTACATCTATTCCACATTCATTTATATTTCTACATTTCCATTAATTATCTTAGTTTAGATTCAGTAAAAATCATTAAAATAGCATGTGAAAGATTTAATTGATCCCTTTCACCAAGTAATCATGTGAAGTTGACAAAGCTCATTTTCCCATTTCAATAGTTGTGTAGCTAACTTACAGTCTATGAAATTGTGGGTGTTTCTGGAGATGATGAGAACCATAACTCTCTCCTTCTTGATGTAGGCTTCGACTCTTAATGTATGTATAATGGTGACACCAATGAGCACAGGCATGGATATTATGGGTACATATGGTTCAAATATAATTGTTTTTGTAGTAGGCTCCAAGAGAGCCTCTATGTCAACCACCTAGTGTTGTTCCCCTTCTTGGTTATCTTCAAGAATGAAGAGGTTATACCATTTGACACATCTATGCCCTTGAGGCCACTTATTGTTAAACTAAAAGAAAATACCCTTATCATGTCTTTATTATACTTATTTAGGAGTAATCTTGATTGAAGAAGGTGTAGAGAGCATGCAAGCATTACCTTTGTCACTAGTAGGGTTTGGAGAATGACAAAAAACAAGAATCTTTGCCTCAATTTTTTATCCAACATGACGGATCTAGAGATGTATTCAAGTTGATACAATTTAACCTTAAATTGGATGTCCTTGTGAAGCTAGCCAATATAAATCTCAAGGTGTTTGTCAACAATGAGACCTGTCACATGAGTAGCCACTAGTGTTGGAGCATGTAGCCCTGGGCAATTTTTGTTTTCCATATTTCAGCGAGCTAAATAAAGTAGTCATTTTCCCACATATTATCATATTGGGTAGTGATTTCCTTGGAAAAATCATCCCAAGTGTGGAACTATTAGAATTGTCTCTTTGTTTTCCACCACTGGTACCATTGAAAGGGTTGAGCATCAAGGTGCATGTAGTCAAGGATGTCATGTTATTTGATGGAACCTAGTGTAGAATAAAATGTTATTCTAGTTGTGCCAACCAATTCTTTAGATCACTTCCATCAAAAAATTTAATAACAATCCTAGGAAAGAACAAATGTTACATCTCAAGGGAATTAATCAAAATAGAGAAAGAACTCAATCCTAGATTAGACTCTGAACTTGGAGAAAAACTTGATGCTTGGACCTATTTCCAACTATTAAAGATATCATCCATTTGTTTGGGAAATTACATAAGAGGTTGGATCTTCGAATCCAATGTACTAATTTGATGGGTGAGTGAGATCTCAACATTCTCAAGGAATTATTTTCATTCTTCTTTGATCACATCCTAAAGCTCGCTAAAGGGGATCAAACACCATCTCATAGGGGAGTCCCAATCCTATATAACATATTTTGGCTAGAAAAAAAGGGTATTGGTGCGACTATAGGAATATAGGGATACACAAGATTGTAAAAAAGGAGGGTTGTGGCTAGGTTTTCATGTATTTTACAGTGGTGGCTAGGGAATATCACACTAAAATTGGGCAAAATGTATAAAAATTTGAAAAAAAACTTCACCCCCTAAATTCCCTCTAGGTAATTCTCATGATGGCTTTTGGTTATATTTATGGAAACCGGCAATCAAAATTGCAATGAATATATTTTAAGATAAAATAAGCCAAAGTAATAAGGTGGGTGGGAGGGCTAAAAATAATTACAAGGTGTGTAGCCAAGGATAAACTACTATAATACCACTTGGAAGGATATTCTACTCAAAATTGATGATATCAGTATAAATATGTCATTAACATCCAATATTAATAAATAATAAGTTGTTGCACCACCAAGGAATAAATAATAATGGCATAAAAGAAGAAAATATTATATTATCAGACACTTCAAAGGGGTAACCTCCAATGAGTTCACATATATCAGCATAACCCCTACATACGTAGGATGTGTTATTTAAAAAGTAGAAGTAAGGAGATAAAAAGAACATAGTGGGTGTGGCTCTTACATGTCATGGTAAAAGAGAGAAATGTAGATAAATATAGGAAGAGATTAATAGTGTTGGTAGGTATAGAACACCTACCCTCCTTATCCACTTTTTCTTGTTTTTCTTCTTCCTCTCCCTCTCCCTCTCCCCCCTCTTCCTTTTCATATGTCTCTTATTCTTCTTCTTCTTTGTCTTCCCCCTCTCATGGGTCCCCTTAATTCGTTTCCTTTGATCCACCTCCTTTCCCCCCCTCATGTCTATTGGAAATATTGGTGTCATTGATGTCAAAGACAAGTAGAGACTACATATCTCCAAGATAAATATTGCAAGATGAAGATTGTTGGAAACATTAATTTTGGATTATTGATGCTCAGTTACCTTATCTTTGAATGATTTTTTACCATGTATACCTAAATCAAATGGTAGAATAGGTTATGTGGTTGGAAATATTATTCTGAGACCTTTCCAATGGTATATTGCATTCCCTCTAACTCCCTAGGAATGAGGAGATAAGAATTTTTTCGTCTGACAACCCAACCAAAAACTTTAGGTCAGCTCAACTAGTCTTTACAGGTCGGCCCTGAAAGTGAAGACAAAATTACTATAAATACAGGATAGATATGTGTATTTGTAGTGTAACCAAACAAGATATCAATTCTAAGGTGCACAAAAGTTATTTGAGATGCGAAAAAGTGATTTGAGGTGCACTAAAGGAGATGGGGTGTATTTTTTGGGTCTAAAGGTGTGCAAGAGGAGTCTTGGGATTTTCTTGTTCTTAAGTTGAGCTATGAAGAACTAAACATCTGTGATGTTGCAATGTGTGTTGTTTTGAGGTTGTGATGCTAAAATTGCATTGTTTTGAGGTTGGGATGTTGCATTCTAGGATCATATTCTGGGAATGATGTTATGAGGCTCTTTAGGGCATGAAGGCTACATGTGAATAGGGTTTGAAGGATTGTTTTTGGAATGAAGCATGCAGGTGAAGTTAGAAGTACTATGTGTACGAGGACCTAGTATTGGTGTCTACACATATCTTGCTGATTTGGTGCTCAGGTGAGGGGAATGGTGTCTCCAATAAGTACTAGTTAGTTGGAAAAGGCACCATTAGTCTTGATGATGGAAAGACTAAAACATACAACGTATTGTATGTTGAAGGGTTAAAATGCAATGGTATAAGTGTCAGTCAAATGTGTGATCAAGGTTACAACCTCACATTTTATTCTAAAAGATGTGAGATAAGGAAAGTAGGTTCAAGAAGATTGGTGTAAAAATTAAATAGAACCCCGAGAAATGTACACCTTCTTGATGGAGACAAAGGAGAAAAATGTTGTATGGGACAAGTAAATGAAATTTGTTTATGGCATAGAAGGATGGGTCATATAAACTTTGATGATCTAGTAAAACTTAGCAAGACACAAGTAGTAAGAGATATGCCAAGGATCTCAAAACCTACCAACACTATTTGCAAGCCATGCCAACACGGGAAACAAACGAGAGTAAGTTTCAAAACAAAGGAGTACTCAACATCAAATCCATTAGAACTCGTACACACAGACCTATGTGGGCCAACAAGAACAAAAAATTTAAAAGGTGAGAGTTATTTTATGTTGCTTATTGATAATTACTCAATAAGGTGTTTACTCAATCTCTTATGATTGTGGAAAAGTATATATCAGTGAAACACGAAGGACTTTTCAAATTAGGTTTAAAGAGAATGGCGCTGAAATATTGCATGGCTGCATGAAGAAATATGTTCTCACAGAACTGAAAACATCAAATCTTCCTTGAAAAAGCCAACATCATTGCAAAAATAGATCATTACACTAAAAGGAAAATTAGAGAAGTCATAGAAATTGAAAAACTCCCTATGAATTTAAATAAAGATGATGGATGGAGATTAAGCATGAGTTGGTGCCCCGTCATAGACCGAATCAAAAACAAAAGGTAGCCCAAAACCTAAATATTTTTTAAAAACCATCTAAATCAAGTCGACGCATAAGTTAAAAATGAAGCAGTGGCATTATCACTATTTATGTTAAACATTGCCACCATTTTAAAACCTTGAGAACTTGTCTCCTGATGATGGGTTGAGCTAACAAGCCCGAAACATTGAGAAATTAAAATCAACATCACTTGGCCTCCATCGCTCACAATGAACACCGGTGAAAGCATTAATAAAACCATGGGTTACATTTCTTAAAGAAAAATTTGAAGCATTTGAGAAGTTTAAAGCTTTCAAATCCCTAGTTGAAAATGAGACCAATTTAAAAATTAAGTGCTTAAGATCAGACAGAGGAGGTGAGTTTACACCTTATAATTTTGATGAATTTTGTGAGAATCATGGAATCAAGAGACATTTTTCAGAAACAAGCACTCCACAACAAAATACAGTTGTAGAAAGAAAGAACAAAATTGTACAAGAAATGGCTAGAACAATGTTGAATGAAGCCAAGCTACCAGACACCTATTGGAGAGAAGTAGTCAGCACAATAGTCTACATTTTGAGTATAGCACAAATTAGAGTGAGCAGCAGCAAGACACCTTATGAATTATGGAAAGGTAGACCATCTACAGTCAAATAATTCAAAGTATTTAGGATCAAGTGTTATATAAAGAGAAATTAAGATAACTTAGGAAAGTTTGATTCCAAAATAGATGAAAGTATATTTCTTGGCTATGCATCTGAAAGCAAGGCCTACAAATGCTACAACAAAAGACTATGCAAGGTTGTAGATAGTATTTATGGAAGAGTGGATGAAGCAATACCTCAAGAGGAAAATTCAAAAGCAAATGAAGATCTAGAAGATACAATCTACAAAGAAGAAAAGGAAGAACAAGAAGAAATAGAACTCCAATATCCAAAGACACCATTCAGAATTGTCTAAAAGAATCATCCAAAAATTCAGATTCTTGGTGATATAGATGCAGGGGTTCAAACTAGAAGAAGATTGAAATTTTCTTTGCTATCTAAGATAGAGCCCGAGAATTTTACACAAGCTAGTGAAGATAAGAATTGGGTCAATGAAATGGAAGAAGAACTAAATCAGATTGAGAAGAATGAGACATCAGAGCTTATGCCCATACCAAAAGACAAGAATGTGTTTGGCACCAAATGGGTCTTTAGAAACAAATTGGATGAATATGGACAAGTAATAAGAAATAAAGAAAGATTAGTTTGTAAAGGGTATGCTCAATTTGAGGGTATTGACTTTGAAGAAACCTTTGCTCAAAGTTGCAAGATTAGAAGCAATCATAATGTTTTTGGCATTTCCATGTTTCAAAAACTTCAAAGTCTATCAAATGGATGTCAAGTCATCCTTTCTAAATGGAAATTTAAAGAAGTATATATTGAAAATCTATAAGTATTTCAATTGTTAGAAAAAAAAGATCATGTATGCAAACTGAAGAAAGCACTCTATGGACAAAAGCAAGCTCCCAAAGCTTGGTATTCAAGACTTGATAAATACCTACAACAACAAGGTTTCAAAAGAGGATCTATAGATATCAATATTTACATCAAAATAAACAATGAATATATGTCAATCATTTTGGTTTGTGTGGATGATATCATTTTTGGAAGTAATGTTGATAGAATGAGCCAAAATTGTGCAGAATAAATGCAAAAAAAAATTGAGATGTGCATGCTTGGAGAATTGCCATTCTTTCCAGGGTTGCAGATTTCTCAATCCAGCAAAGGCATATTCATTTATTAGACCAATATATCAAGGAAATGTTGAAGAAATTCAGAATGGAAGATTTTGCACATGTCGGTACATCCATGATCATAGGATGCAAGTTAAGCAAAGACGATGAATCTCCAAAAGCAAATCAAAAACTGTATAGTTCAATGATTGGAAGCCTACTATATGTGACAACATTAAGTCCAGACATCATGCAAATGGTAGGATTGGTTGCAAGATTATCTACACCAAAGGAGACACATGTGCAAGTAGTAAAAAGGATATTCATATATTTAAAAGGCAAATTGGACTTTGTATTATGGTATTCAAGAAGCAAGGACTTCACTCTAACATCATATACAGATTCAAATTGGGCATGAAGTATTGATGAAAATAAAAGTACTAATGTAGGAGCATTATTTCTAGGAAACTTTCTAGTATCATGGTTGAGCAAGAAGCAAACTTTGATCTCTCTATCCACAACAGAAGCAAAATATATTATAGAAGTAACATGTTGCACACAAGTTCCCTGGATGAACAAGACATTGAAGGATATCAAGGTAGAATATGATCATCCAATCTCAATCATATGTGATAGCACAAGTGCAATCAACATTTCAAAGAATCATGGTATACACTCAAATATGAAGCATATTCCAATCAAATACCACTTCCTAAGAGAACAGGTAACTAAGCAAAGTGTCAAGTTGGAATACATTGCCATCAAAGAATAGGTTGCAAATATTTTTACCAAACTCCTTCCCAGAGACACATTTGAATATATCAGACAAAATCTAGGATTGATATCCCTCTCATATCGTTAGTAAAGGGAAGTGCAAGCTCAGGGGGAGCAATGCTTTGTCATTGATGTCAAAGGGGGAGAAGTTGCAGACAAAGGAAGAATTGTAAATACAAGGAAAGTTGCAGATAGGGAGAGTATCATAATTGAGTAAGGGTTGCCATTAATTAAAAAGGGGAATATTGTTAGAAATATTGTTTTAATTGATGTCAAAGATAGGGGGAGATTATAGATGTCCAAGATAAATATTACAAGCTGGAAATTGTTGGAAAATTTGTTTTTGGATTATTGATGTTCAGTTTGGATACCCTGTCTTTGAAGGTATTTTACCCTATATACCTAGCTCAAATGGGGGCTTAGTTTACATGGTTGGAAATATTACTCTGAGAACTTTCCAATGATATATGGCATTCCCTCTAACTCCCTAAGAATGAGGAGATATGGATTTTTTCGTCCGACAACCCAACCAAACAATTTAGGTCAACTTAGCCATTCTTTACTGGTCGGACCTGAAAGTGAGGATATAATTACTATAAATACATGATAGATGTGCATATTTGTAGTGTAACCAAGCAAGATATCAAGTCTGAGGTGCACTAAAGAAGCTAGGGTGTCTTTTTTGGGTCTAAAGGTGTGCAAGAGGAGTCTTCTTGGGATTTTCTTGTTCTTAAGGTGTGCAATGAAGAATTGAAGGTTTGTGATGCTACAATGTGTGTTTTTTTAAGGTTGTGATGCTACAATGTGCATTGTTTTGAAGTTGTGATGTTGGATCATATTTTGGGAATGATGTTATGACGCTCGCTAGGGCATGAAGTCTACAAGTGACTAAGGTTTGAAGGATTGTTTGTGGAGTGAAGCATTCAAGTGAAGTCAGAAGTACTATGTGTATGAGGATATTGGATTGGCATGTACACATATCTTGTTGATTTGGTGCTCATGTGAGGGGATTGGTGTCTCCAACAGGTTGGTGCCTGCAAATATTGTAACAGTGGGTTGGTACCTACATCTTCCTGAGTCAATGCTCAATTAAAGAGATTGGTGTCTCCAGTAGGTTGGTGCCTACTGACTTTGTAATAGTAGGTTGGTACCTACATATATTTATAAAGAAATGTTTTATGGTTTTCTCCCGATTGGTTTTCCATATTAAACTTTGTGCATTATGATTTGAGTTTATATGTGATTATTGTTTCTCATCTAATGAATGATTGATCGGTGGTTAAATAAAGTAAAAAGTATATTATACTAATTCAACCCGCCCCTCCCCCCCCACCCTCTCTTAGTATAATCATAAGTTCAACAATGTCCCCCTAGTCCAATTGGGTATAAAAATATTTGTAAGATAATGTTATATAAAACACATTGATGAAAATAATCTATAATAATATCTATAATTCTAACTTGACCTCCCTTGTAGAATATGTGTAATTAACTACAACAATATATTTGAGGCTTCGAACTTGATAGTATACATATAACCTGAAATCAAACCAAAATTATCGATATAGAACAAGAATTAGCAAAATGTGATTTGATGTATGTGTGGGGGGGGAGGGGCGATTCTATTATCCAATCCACTTGAATGGATTGGATATACTACATTAGGGGTTAATAAATGCATCTCAATGAAAATATGATATGCTTCTCCTCTATGAAACAAAATTATAGTTGAGAAATTAGAAACGCATGCATCCTCCCTAAAACCCATGTCTTCTCTTCAGGGTAATACCTACACTGTACTTTAATATATGGGAAGAATAAAATGACCACCTAGATTCATGTACATGAATTTTTCTATATCATATTAATTGATTTCAATGGGCTTGATTAGAGCTTAATATCCTCAAATCACAACCTTTATGTTCCCCAAGGATTCAAGCCTTACCACAACACATATATGATAACTTTACTCTAAGAGGGTTACATTATAAAGTAGGCATTTGGGTTTCCATAACTAAAGAAATAGGGAGGTGAACATTCTCAATGACATATATAGGAATTTAGATTCATCACCACCCTCCATTACCTCCTCCCTTTTTTATTCTCTCCACCATCCTTCTTATCCCCACCACCATTTTTCTTGTCCCCACCATCACCACCTTCCTTCTTCTCCCTCATTCATTCTTTTTCAGATCCTTCTTGTCTCCTTACTTCTATCAACTATTATTCTATGGGAAGATATGTGCTTATTTTCCATCATTCTCCTCTCATACATGTAGTCATAGTTCACCTACTATTCATTCATGCATGGATTTTATGCTCCTCTCTTTCCTCATTATCATAGCATTCCATCTGTTTCCTCGTACATTATGTCCTAGTTTACCTTTTCCTTCTCTTTACTCATTTTTGTAGTCCTAATTTACCTTCTTCTTATTTCATTACATCTCTTCATTTATAATTGTTTTAATTTTCTATAATGTTAAACAAATTTAGGGGAATAAGAAAAAATCCCTATACTAAAAAAATAAAGAACAAATCAACTGATGTTGATAAAGAGGCATGGAAAGGAATACTCAAAACATTTAAAGAGGAAAAGATCACAAGAGAGAAGGTAGAATAAGGAGTGGATCATTGGGAAACACTATAATATTTTACTGTAACAAGTGGACATTGTGATATATTTAAATCATCTAGCCTCAATAATTGTTAATTATGTATTACTAGTTAGAGTTATTTAATTAATTGAATTGTTGTTTTATTATGTTATTATAAGTAATGTGGAGTTAATTCTTTAACATATTTTTAATTATATATTACTAGTTAGAATTATTTAATTAATTGAATGGTTATTTTATTATGTTTTTATAGGTGATGTGGAGGGAATTTTTTAACATATTATATACATTGTATTATATATAAAAACATTGGAATTGTTTAATTAAAATCACTTATGTTAATTTATTATAATGTTCATGTTCTCATAGAGTGAGGATGATGAGGGTTCGAAGGGCGTTGACAATTGATCATCAATCAACCTTTTATTGAAATTCATTTTCTTATATTTGTAGATGTTTATTCATGTAGTGTTGTAGATGAGTTTTTATAAGCTATTATAATAGACCCCCCAAAAAAATACTTAAATTTTATGTAAACGTTTTTATTATTATTATGTGACAAAATTAATTGAATGGTAGGGCGTAGATTAGACACACAATTAAATACAGCCTGAGTGGGCTTGATGGTTAAGAACATGTGTTTCCTCTTAAGAGGTCACAGGTTCAAATCCAAAGGGGGGTAGTGTATGTATACCTTCGTAGACTTTACCAGTCAAATCGCTGGGCAGAGGGGGGTCCCTTGTCCCATAAACAAGGGGGTCTCATACACCAATTTGGTGTGCTAGCTTGGTCGTGACCTTAAAAATAGATTATTATTATTATTATTATTAAAATTATATTAGCTTATTTTAATTATGATTAATAGATTGGACACACATTGGTTTAAAATAGTTGTGAGAAAATAATTTATTATAATGAATTTCATTAATAGTAAAATGACAATAATTAAATTTTAATAATTCTTAAAATAATATTTAATACACACAAAATTTTATTATTATTAGTTAATTAATTTTAGTAACTATTGTTGATAATAATTGATAACTAATGCCCAGGGGCGGCAGGTGTGGGGTGAGTCATATTTGACTCCGATGGACAAAAGGTTGCAGATTTTTCCTGGGATGGGAAAAAACACTAATAATAGAGTAGAAACTCTAGCAGTGTACATGGGTCTCCAAATTGCACATTCAAGAAGCATCCAAGCCCTCACGGTGATAGGAGATTTTTAAATAGTTATAAGGGAACTCCTTGGACTTTCAACCACTGTCACTCAGTGCTCCAGTGGTCTTCGCACGCGAATTAATTCTTTGAAACATCTCTTTCCCAAAATCCAATACTTTCACATCCTTCGTTCTCAAAATACAGAAGTTGATCGCTTAGCTAAATCAGCAAAAACCTTAGAACAGGGCCAACTCTTTATCAATCAAATTTCCTCGCATGTCTGGCTCCCTTAACATCCACCGGTTTCGACATATCCCCTCCTTAATCTTGGTTCTAGTACTTTTGAAATCTAACTTAGTTCTACCACCCCCCC
>JASDQU010108291.1:80099-95596 GCA_032191745.1 Picea mariana
CCCTCTTCCTAACCATGTGCCGCCCTTCCTCCTCCCCATGCCACCCCCTCAACCTCTTGTCCTCCCTATTAAACTCACGGCGCTTCACTCATACTCTATGACGCCCCATCTTACTCCCATGGCGTCACCTCCCTCTCTCATCCCTGTGCAAACTCCATTCGACTCATGGGTGGTTCTGGTTCATTGTTCCATCAAGTGTACGTCGATACTTCCTCCCTCGCAATTATGGCTTATCATGCTTGCTCTCAACGCCACTACAATGAAATACAGGGCGCTACGCTTGCATCACGGTCTGATTTCTTACCTTGCTTATCCCATCTACATTCTTCACTGCAACAACAATTTTCAGACCAGCCCGATCCTGTGCCATCCTGCCAACATGTGGCGAAGATCCAGAGCTCTGTGCATCTCGGAAAAACTTCGGGAGCAATTCCGCTCACTATGTGTGGACGTCAGATGCGCGGAAGAGCAAACAGACTCTAGGCTCAGAGAATTTCAACAGGAAAATGAGGGGTTGCGAGATGAATTAGCTAATCTGCAGTCTCAACTGCACCAACAAGAACTTCGGAACAATCAGGAACTTGCAATTGCACTTCGAGGAATTAACGGAAATACAAGGCAAATTGGAGCAGTTGCACAGCAATTGGCAAATCCTTTAAATCATCCTCAGCAACCAGTGAATTATAATGACTCAGTTGGGTCAAGGCTCCCTTCAACCTTTCATTCGGCTGCAAGCAATGAACACCCCTTGGCTCCTCCTGCGCCAGCGCTAGTTCCAGTCTGGTCGAATCCAGCTGAAGGAATTAATCATCCAGAGGAGAATCTGGCGGCGTTTCTAGCAGATCCACATGAGGATCCAACATTTTTCCAAAATAATTAGTCAAGCTTTTCAATGAATTGCAAATTCTTGTTAAATTTGCACATTTTTGTAGCCAATTTCACATGGAAAAATAGTAGTTCCTTTTGGACTAGTTGTACTAGTATCTTTAGTATTCAAAAGACAGTCTGTTTTTCAGAAGAGGAGCAGAGATCCCACTACTCTATCATATGTATTTTGTGGAAAATTTTACTCTTTTTTAATATATAAAATCCCAACCGTTTTTGTTAAAAAAAAAAAATTGATAACTATTGCCCTCGAGGTGTAGATCAATTGAATATGGAGTACATTGTTAAGGCACTATGTTATGTGAGGTTGCCAATTCAAACCTCGACTTACCTTATGTGTCGTGTGTGGGGCAATATGGACATGTCTAGAGGTTATAGTGGTAGTGGTCGGAATCAACCCCATGTCATGCGAGCATGAACCCAACCTAATTTTGGATTCCACCAAATACAAAAAAAAATRATGACTAATGAGCATAATTAATTAATTTATAATAACTAATATTAATTGTTGATAATAATTATAAATAATTTTAAAAAATAGAAACCACACAACTATGATGCTAACTATACACATTTTCATTGTATTTCAATTACATTGATGCACCTATTATGCTAGGTAATGCTAATACAACACAAACTAACGAAACCCTCAAATGCACTATAAGGGTCGCTGCAACCACTTAAGAAAAAAACTAAGAATTTCCTATTTCATAATACAATATTAAATTTAATACACAACATTCAAATTTTTAATTTTAGTTATAAAAAAATATATATTTATAAACAATATTGTTCAATAAATATTATTCAATGTTACTAATTTAATTCTTAATTTTAGTTATAGGCAAAAATATATTTATAAATTATATTGTTCAATAAATATTATTCAATGATATTAAGTGTATGTCTCTTCATAATACAATATCAAATTTAATGCACAACATTCAAATTCTTAATTTTTCTTATATTATAAGAAAATATATTTATAAACAATATTGTTTATAAAATATTATTCAATGTTACTAATTTAATTCTTAATTTTAATGTTAATAATTTAATTCTTAATTTTAGTTATTGGAAAAAATATATTTATAAATTATATTGTTTAATAAATATTATTCAATGCTACTAAGTGCATGTGTTATGGTTATGTAGTTTGATGTAAACTTAGGTGTCAATTTTGATTGACTTTATGGAATTTGGTAAATATGATACATTATAGCGCTTTAGCTTTTATTTTTTTAATTTTTTTTTCTTATAGTGATTGTCTAAGAACCCATATATTTGTTTGGTAAAAAATACATGATATATAAATTTTTATTCTTATTAATAATTAAAAAAAATAAAATCCTCATTATATAGATAATATTATTTTTACGTCGTCAGAGTTACAAGTAGAATGGATATGTTTTCCATCAATTTAGATTGAACAATAAAACAATTACAAAATCAAGTTTCAACACAACAGGTGTTTATTCTATCCTTAGTTAAATGCCCTTAGACACGACAATTAGGTAGAATGGATATCTTTTCCATCAATTTAAATTGAACAATGAAATAATTACAAAATCAAGTTTCAACACAACAAATAAAAACAAAAGTGATAAATTCTTTGAATTTAAAATATAAAAATAAAAATAAAAATGAATATATTTTTAATTCATTTAAATTGGTTATTATATCTGTGGATAGGCATGGTATATAATGTTGAGTTAGGTTTGATTTTCTATTAATTCATAGTTAATCATAAAATATACACCTCTTTATCTAAAGTTTTAAAAAATAATAATTAATTTTAAATTTTAAATCTCATTTATCTAATATTTTATTGGTCAAAAACTTTGAAATCTTATTACTGCCTTCACTTCCCCCATGTTTTTATAATACATATTTCTTATTTTTGTATATATATTGTCAAAAGTCAGAAACCCATCTTACAAAATTAGTACTTCATACCTAACAACAAGTATCACATACCAATACTATGCGTACTTGTTTTATATTGATAATGATTTGATCAAATTTGATCACTCAAAATAGGGTGTCCCAATTCTTCCCATTGTACATAATCATAGACAATGTGAGATGGCGCACATGATTGGAGGTTGATATGTTAAATAAGATGTTGACATGGAAACAATGACAGATTGTAGGTGAAAGATCAAGTGGAAACAAAGTCTAACGCAAACAAAAAGTTTCAGAAATGTTAGGTGAAAGGTGTAACGCAAACAAAAAACTTCACCAACAAATTCTTCAAAATCAGTCACTTTATACATATTTCCATAATATTATTAATTAAAAAAAGAGCATAAGTTGTCTCATTCATCATCTTTATTTATTATCCATAATAACTTTCGTTGTATTTTGAGGGCTTTGACACTTAAGATGTTTCAAGTTGATTTCTCATGTGAAATCTTAACTCTTTATCAACAATTTTTTGTTAGAATTTTTGTCCACTACTTTAGCAATACTCAATACTGTATGTTGACTTTATTGTTGATATGTTCAAATCAGATTGGTGAATTAACGATTTTTTTAGTTTGAGGGAATTTTTTTAAACACTTTTTGAAAGAGATATTCAAGATAAATTCTGAATTTTCTAGGGTATAAGGTTAGATTAACAACTCATAAATAAATCATATATTATTCATTAATAATAAGTTCACTAAAAGAAACACGTTGTAAAGTGAGATTTTAACCTAAGTACGGAAGGCAACAATTTTCCTCACAACTACTCGAGCTATACTTAATTGATAACTATCAATGAACTTTCATATTATTATGGCTTCCCTATTAAATTGCTTCTTGTGATTGAGATTTCTGTGTTGAGAGCTTTCTTCGGGTTGGTTTGGAATATCCACAATATTGTTTGTTATTGGTCGAAGTTTTGGATCCACAACAGGATCCATCGTGTGATTGTGCCAATCTTTTCTTTTTTTTTGGTTGGATAATGCTCCTTGTGTGGGCGTCATAGAGCCATCGAACATGTGTATTAATGAAATGAGGTTGAACTTGACACCGATTACTTGCATTGTATTAACATTACTTAAATTTAGATGCAATGCATGTAAATCCGTGCCTTCTTAGTTTTCAATGTTTAAAGTAACATGTTTATGTTGCTTACATTATGGAGTAGTCGCATGTCTACAAGTATGTTATGTTTATTATAGTGAAGCATCGGCATGTTAATAAGTATGGTATGTTTATTAGAGTATAATGTGGTTAATTTTTGAGTGTTTTTTTATGGGAATGAGAAAAGCAGGTTAAACATTTTATGTTTTTTTCTGTTTTTTTATTTGCTATCACTGGAATTTCGTAAGGAAATATTTTCCAAAATTGCAATTTTGGATTGATGAAATTGTTGTTTTTAATGCAGAAATGGATTCAACGCCCTTAAATATCGTCACTGCAACTAAATTGTGCAATATTAACATCTAATGTCTTTAATTCTATCAATCCAAAATTATTCTTACAGGATTTTAGGCCAAAAATATTAGTTTCCCTTCCCATTATTTTGAGTGACCAGAAAAGAGCCAATTTGTAACATGTTTAGACTATGGCGAGAGGAAACTAATCCAAAAATTCATCCCAAAGGCTCAAAATTATTGTCTAATAAGCTATCAAAGATAATCGAGAAAACAATGTTGAGTTCAAATTCGTCTCTATTCTAAACCATATTAACATTTACATTGTTGGAGAGGCGGTCGAATATGTTAGTGGTTGGAGATTGATGTTGAGGTAAATTAACTAATTGGAAAGTAAATTTGATTTATGTTGAAAGCAAATGTGTGGTGTTGATGTGAGGAGTTGGGCAATCATTTAATAGGGGTACTCATGTGTTTAGAAGTAGTGTGAGTCATTGGGAACATGACTTGTGGTCTATAGTAGCATGGTGGAATGGTTAATCGTGATGGTACAACTCAAAGAGTTACTCCAAGTGTCCTTGGGTTTAGACCTTCATGCTTCTTTGGCCACCATGATATGAGTGCACATGATTTAGTAAAGCTTGCAAGCTCGCGTTTAAACAAGATAAAGATGATCACCACCACAAATAGAAAAGAGAAAGGAGATTATTCAGATTTCAAAATCATATAATGGTTTATTATTATGTTGATAAGCACGTTTCAGCTCGATGTTAGGTATATAATGTAATGTGGGTAATATTGACATTGCACTATTTTTTTTATATAATTAAAACAACAACAACAACAACAAAAATGCATGCGAACACCTTTTTAATCCCTTTCAACACTTGATATACCCAAAGTTACACTATCTCCTTAATATTGAGCTATAAAAGTGTCTATAAATCAATGGATGATATCATTTGATGATGTTAATGTTACCCACATTAAATTCTAAAAATTATTACTAGCTTATTTTTTTTTTAAATAATTAAGCAACAACAACAAAAAAGTTAAAATTGTTTCAAACACTCTTTTGATCCCTCTTGACACTTGATAGATTCAAAGTTGACATGGATCTACACTGGATATTAAATTTAACAAAACATTTTGAAAGACATTCTAGATATTTCATTACCTGAATAAGGTGTTTTCTCTATGATTGCTATGTGTGGTTGCATCAAGATTATTATTATTAATGAAAAAGATGAGTAGAAATGAGTGAATGATTATTTTATTAAAGAGGAATTTCAGGGACAACTGGCTTTAACTACTAGTTCATTAAACATAGAGGTTAGAGATGATCTGAGTCTCGGCAAAGTAAAGTTACGCCAAGGTTAAACCTTGGTGGTGCCCCATCTTTGACTACATGTACAAACTCTATTGCTAAGTCTCTTTCTTAATGTTATTGGGTGATAGTTTTTTCCTACAAACTTTACAAGGTTTTTACATAAGTTTAAGAATATTTTTTTCCTACAAAATTTACTAGATTTTTAGTAGATTTTATCATGAATTTAAAGAATTGAATAAAAAAAAAGTCAAAATAAAATGTGTACTTTGGTGAAATTAAAGTCTTCAAAGTTAAATTTTCATTAATAAACCATTGAAATGAAATTCAATGTCCAATTCACACCTAGAGTTGCAAATGTTGAAATTTAACTATGTGAGTTTTGCAAATGTTGAAATTTAACTATGTGAGTTTTTTAAAGCTAAATTTTGATGTGTAATTTGTACAAACAAAACCAAAAAAATTCAATTTTAGTTTTTTAAAACTTTGGAAAAAAATTATGTATTATGGTTAAAAAGTTGAGTTCTAGCTAAGTTTTAAAAAGTTGAATTCTAACTAAGTTTTAATGTGCAATTAACTTAATTACAATCAATAATGTTAGAAAAACTTGACACTTAAGTTTTATCTCAATTTTAATGTACAATTAACTTAATCACAATCAACAATATTGGAAAACTTGACATTCTTTGTATTATAATCTATGTTTTGTTAATAAATATGTTACAATATCAACTTCAATTACATGGGTGTAGTTGGTTAATAAAATAAAATAAATTTACATTATCAAATCCACAATAAAAAAAAATCCATCAACTTTTCCAATGTTATTGAATTGTTTTTTTGCCCTGAGAGAATTTTGCTATATAAATTATAAAAATTGTTTATATTTTATTAATTTGTATATAATCCGCTTCTATTTTGTTCACTCTTTTAAGTAACATAACTGTTTTTTTATGCTTCATAATAAATGTCATGGAAGGCGCTCTTTTGGCTCTCTTACCATTTGAAATATGCACCTTTGTTTGGGCTTGAATTATGTTATTGAATTGGAGATTTCGACATAATTAGAATCAATTTATAATTGCTTCTCTATTCATGTGGGTCTTTTGGCAAATCCTTGAAAAAAAAAGATAGATTACATTTAAGATAAATTAAATATCCAAGATAAGTTACATTCGTAAACATTTTATATTTGAATGTAATCTATACTAAATCCTTGAAAAATCAAAGATAGATTACATTTAAAATAAATTAAATATCCAAGATAGATTACATCCGGAAACATTTTATATTTGAATGTAATCTATGCTCAATAGTATAGCATGTGTTTTATATATATAAGTGTCTACTTTTCAAAATAGTATAACATGTGAATGTAATCTATGCTCAATAGTATAACATGTGTTTTATATATCTAAGTGGCTTCATTTTGTATATGTGTCTACTTTTCAAAATGATTTTTTTACATAGTCTATTTCACAATATACCTTTACACTTTCAAGAACATTGGCTAGTTACTAGCATTCTTCCTTAATAGCATTCCTCCTAAACATGTAACACTTTCAATAACATTTGCTAGTTACTAGCATTCTTCCTTATTAGCATTCCTCATAAAGAGAGAAATAGTGAATGGTACTACCATGAATTTATTTCTATAAATATTACATAACAACTTATGTGACGTTTTTTTTTATTAGGAAACACAATTTTTGGATTCAAAATAAGTTCCAAAAGAACAATTAAAGGATGAGTGGTAATATATAAGGGAAGTAGGGAACTTATGTAAATTACATTAAGATAATGTAACTCCATCTTAATATTCATGTTCCAACATGTATTATATTATGATAGTATTACACTACGATATGTGGAGACCAATATGTGAATAATAAATTTACAAGTCATTGCATTGTATGGGGCATTTAGATGCATAATATTGTTCCATATACACCATAGGAAAATGGTGTCGATGAGAGAAAGAATTGAACATTAAAAGAAATAGCTAATTGTATGATTCAATCTTAGGGATTAAGTCTTCGTTATTGGGTGGAAGCCATCAATTGTGCAAATTACATAGTAAATCGCACTCCCACAAAGGCTCTAAAAAATATAACACTAGAAGAAGCAAGGTACTAAAATTAAGCCGGATGTAAGCTACTTCCATGTAATTGGTAGTGTAGCATGGGCTCACATTCCTGATGAGAAAAGGAACGCTTTATAGCCTAAAAGAGAAGTATATTTTTGTTGGATATTCCGAAGATGTCAAAGGTTATAGAATTCTTCAACCTCATTCCAATGAAATTATTATTAGAAGAGATGTGAAATTTGATGAAAATGTCTTGGCTTGTGAGCTTAATTTGGTGTTTGTGCCATCTTCATCCTGCAATCCATCTTCGGTGTTTGTGTCATCTCATGTTCCTATTATGGTTTCTTCTTCTTCAGATAATGATAGTGAGGATGAAAATCCACCTCCTCCTTCTCAACTTCCTCCAGATGAGTTCATTGAACATGAACCTACACTAGCACCGTCGTTTATGGGATGGGTTTGTTCAACATGAGAAGGAGTCGGTAATCTTACTTGCAATCCTTCATATCAGCATCAGACATGTTCACAATTCCAGTGAGCCTCTTCTCTTTTGGCTTAAGTTTCAGAGACTCATTATCCATAAACATTTGCATAAGCTTTGGGTCATCTAGATTGGGACACAGCAATGAATGAAGAGTATTTCTCTTTAATGGTAAACGATACTTGGGATCTTGTACCTCTTTTGAAAGGAAGAAAACTTGTTAGATTTAAATGTGTGTATAGAACTAAGTATGCATCTTATGGAAGTGTTGAAAGACACAAAGCTCGTTAGTTTCCAAAGGGTTCTCTCAAGTTGAAGGCATTGACTATAATGAAACATTTTCCCCCGTATCCAAATTGAATTCCATCCGCCTTGTTCTTTCCTTTACTGTCTCGGATGAATGGGAGGTCCATCAAATGGATGTTAAATAAGCCTTCTTACATGGGGATTTCCAAGAATAAATCTATATGGAACAACCTCATGGCTATGTCCAGAATGACTCCAACCTTGTTTGTTGCCTTAAAAATATCTTTATGGTCTTAAGCAAGAACCTCAAGCTTTGTATTACAAAATGGATAGATTTCTTCTTGACACTGGATTTTCTAGATGTCATTCTGACCCTAATGTCTATACCAAGAAAGTAGGAAGCCATCCCATAATACTTGTTCTTTATGTTGATGACCTTATCCTCACTGGTAGAGACCCTAAACTTTAAAACCATGTGAAAACCAACCTTAAGAAGAAATTTGAAATAACCAACTTAGGTTATTTGTATTATTTCATTGGCCTCCAAGTTTTGCAAACTAAGGAGGGAATTTTTCTTTCCCGGTCTAAGTATGCTTGTGACATTCTTCATCGCTTTCACATGGAAGATTCTAAACCAACCCCTTCTCCCTTCCAGTTTGGATTCAAACTTGTTTCCCCCTGTACTTCTCTCAAAGTTGATGCCACTTTGTACCATCAATTAGTTTGTAGCCTCTTATATTTGACTCATATGTCAATTTTCACATGCAACTCTATGTGACTAATTTCAGCTCTGAAAATTGTTTCCCAGTGATCTAACAGTAAAACCCTAGTCGCTATCACTGAACAACTTTAAACTGAAATTATTGACTGAAAACATATGCAGTGGAAAAACAAAGATCAGAGATGAATCATCAATACACATGAGACGTAATTTCAGTTCTGTAATATTTTTATCATCAAAAATTCTAAGGGAAAAACTAGCCCTCCCATCCAATACAATATCACCAAAATCTGAGGACAACCTTGTCCTCCAAAGTCACTGAAGATGAGAACAATTGTATTCTCCAATAACCATACAAATCATAAAAGCAATCCTCAGCAATATCCCTAAGAATCTCCTATGCACACGAATCTGATGTAGACCACATGTATGGCATGCTGACGTCACATGTTATCATGTATGGATCTGTACCTACCCAGAAACTCAGATACGTGATTCACCAACTGGCAACCCACAGACATACATAATTTGCTCCACTACAAATCGCATATACCCTATACGTGATTTGTCCTTCTGCAACCCGCGTATATACACACTTCGTCCTCTTGCAAATCATGTATGGTACGAAAAAATCGCTCGCATGTGTGACCTTCTTCACTCCTCTCTCTTGGGTCAGATTCGCCACCTTGCAAACTTCCCCTTTGTTGAGATCATTGATCCCCCTCGCACAAGTGCAGACTCACTTATGCTAGATCTATCATGTCTCCACACACTCTACATTATATGTAATGTCACAATGACCTCTCTCCTTTATTTACAATTCTTAGGGGTCACCATAGAAGCCCCTCCACGAGTCAACATCAAAATAGGATTTCCTTGTGGGCATGAAGCCCCAACACAAGCCCATAACCAAACCCATGAAGCCCCCACTCAAATCCAAGGGGGTTTTCACCAAACTGAAAGTGTGATACCTATCCGAAGATACAAAAATCAACATCATACCCATCCTGATATTTCCTTTGTTGTTATTCTTGTTTCCAAGTATATACAAACACCCCATGAAAGCCATTATAAAGTAGCTAAAAGGACACTTTGGTATGTCTAGGGTACAGTTTAGTTTGGGATACATTACAGCTTGATGGGGACTCCTTTATTGGTTGGCTTCACTGATTCATATTGGGCCAGTGGCCCTGATGATCAAAAGTCTACTAGAGGTTATGTTTTCAGCCTTGGTTATGGACCTGTCACTTGGGCTTGTAAGAAACAATGGGTCATTCGATGGATCCTTTCAGTGTTTGGATTCCAACAACAGCATCTGACCACCCTCTAGTGTGACAATCAGAGTGCCATCAAGCTAGCCAAAGATCCAATTCAACATCGATGCAAAAAACACATCGAGCTACACATGCACTTCATCAGAAAACTCATTCATGATCGAGTTATTGAAGTGCTCTTTTTCCCTACAGAAGATCAAGTTGCAGATAGTTTCACAAAGTCTCTTACAGAAGCGATTTTTTCCAAAATTTGATCTATGGTAGGAGTTCAGGAATTTGTCATTAAGGGGGGATAGGCTCTAACGCCTCCTTCCTTCTCCTATTGTGTCACCTTTGTAAATCCTTCAATATTATCCCAAGTTTTTCTTAAGGGGGGATGTTAGGATATTTAGACACTTAGGATTTAGTTAAGATCAACTTGGTCTAATGTGTCATTAGGTTAAAGTGTGTTTCTTTAGTATGCATTTGTAATCCAACGCTCACAATATGTTCCTGACATAGAGTGATCTGGTGACTCATGTTCTCATTGATATTAACAGCTACATTGATTCATGGCTTATTACTCGATTTTTCCATGATCTCTATTTAAAGATCATGGAGGGTCATTTGTCGATGATCGATTGTGAGAAACTCTTTGTAATATATTTTCTTTTGCATTAATGAATTGCCTCAAGTTGCCATGTTGTATAGAGTCGTGGATGTTTCCCCACATGGGTTTTACCACGTAAAAACATCGATGTGTTGATTTTTTATTTGGTTGTGTGAGTGGTTATTAAAGGTGTTCATCCTCTGTTGGAATACATATGTTGTCAAATAGTTCCAACTTCCATTTTTGCATACCATTCGAAAGAGAATGTGGGCAATATCCACAACCCTTATGACATGGTGACACATGAAATTATATTGAAGGTTAAACATTGATGTTCATATTTGTTGATGTCAATGGTTTTCTTATTTAGTTTTATTCCTTGGAATTTATGCATAGTCAATGCCCATGCCATCTTGAGTCGGATTTTTTTTTTCTTGATATGCCACATATGGCATATCATGGTTAATTAATATGAATAGTTAGTTGTAGGTCAACAAATGCACAAAGAAACTGAGTGTCATGTAGTTTTGTTTTATCTATGTGTTGATTTTTTATTTGGTTGTGTGAGTGGTTATTGAAGGTGTTCATCCTCTGTTGGAATACATATGTTGTCAAACAGTTCCAACTTCCATTTTTGCATACCATTCGAAGGAGAATGTGGGCAATATCCACAACCCTTATGACATGGTGACACATGATATTATATTGAAGGTTAAACATTGATGTTCATATTTGTTGATGTCAGTGGTTTTCTTATTTAGTTTTAGTCCTTGGGATTTATGCATAGTCAATACCCATGCCATCTTGAGTCGGATTTGTTTTTCTTGATATGCCACATATGGCATATCATGGTTAATTAATATGAATAGTTAGTTGTAGGTCAACAAATGCACAAAGAAACTGAGTCTCATCGTTACGACAACAAGCAAAGCAATTTTTTTTTGTTTTCATTTTATTTTTTTCCAGGAGTTAAGAGGCAAGAAGGTGACAACAACAACAGTTTAATCATACCACTGACGACGAACGCTAGCATGCAGTCCAGGCAACAAGTTACTATGACACCACACACCAGCTCAAGACAACTAGCAAACATGTGCAAAATAACAAGGAGGACGACTACCCTTCCGACGCAAACGCGACCATGCCTACAAGCTAAGGGACAACACCCCCATCCCGACATCACAACCTAGACGAACACATACTAGAACCTCAAGGCGCGCAGACCTAACGTCTGAAGGCGTTCAACCCTTATGCCAAGAGCAACTTGCACACTCGTCAGCACTCACACAAAAGAACCTACTCCGACCAAGATCTCGTTCGCCGCTATCCCCCAGGGCGCGCCATGATCCCCCCATCAGGAATCATGTCGTTCCCTAGGTGATATATGCATCAATAACCTTGGCACAAAAAAAAAGGGACCAAGACTCAAGAAAACTCCGATGAGCTAGGAACTAAATACTGACTGAGAGACTATAACTACCCCACACAAAGGTTGACGAGACATAAGAGGATGAAGACAAGGGGTGACGCCAGCCCACATGACATCGTCCCCGCCCCCACCAATCACCCAGTCTAACTGGTCTATGATTGCATTCAATTTTAACAAGGGTTTCATTCTAACAGGGCACATCAAGTTACAATTAGACAATAATGTGTCTGCTAAATAAACGTTAATACAATTAATTTTGCAAATCTAAGTGGTCAATACTAAAACCATAATTATAAATGCCTTCTATCCTTAATTAAAATTCAATCCAGTTGTTGGTTGTGGAGCCTAATTATCTTCCTGATTCAGAGGTCCTTGCTTTTAGCCGTGTTTATACCCCATGAAGTATTTACACCCCATAAGTATGTACACTCTTACACGCGGGGGAGTGCAGAGGGGGGGTACCCCCTCTGCGGGGTCTGGGGGGGCTATCCCCCCCGGCTGGGGGGTCTGGGAGCAAGCGGGCCCCTAGCAGGGGTTCGGGGGCAGCGTCCCCCGAAGCAAAAATTGCCTTGTAAAATTATATTGTAATTTCATTGTAAATCTGGACCGTTCATTATAAGGTCGCAGATCTAACGGTAGAGATTATGTTAGGGTTTTTTGCCCTAGAAGTCAACCATCTTTTATGAGGGAAATGTATCACGGCTATGGTTGATGGTGAATATTGTATTCTGAGAGAGGAGACTGTGAGAGAAAGAAGAGGAAGTTACAGCGGGTTTTGCTGTAGGTTGTTTCCCTTCATTTGTTGGATAATAATAAGGGAAGGACCTGGCAATTTCTCTGGTGGACGTAGCCCACACTGGGTGAACCACGTAAATATGTGTCTCTCTTGTATTGTGTGTCTTCTGTGTTTTGTTTCTGCATTTTTTTTTATTTATTGCTCCGCGGTCCTGTTTTTCTAACAACAGTGAGTCTAAAATTTGCAATCCAATCCTTACTTACCAATCAAATTTTAATCTTTAACACAACCTAATCGGTCAAGTCTATGTTAATCCAAATTCTCCACCCAACTAGACATTAACTTAAATAACAACATTTACAATCTTAAAGTAGAATTATATCATTATAACACTTATGAACAATTAAATCTCAGCATGTAGTCTAGTTATATTGACCGAACTAACAATACTATCTGTCTAATAATAATAGAAGGAAACTACTAACTATTAGCAGGGCTGGAGCAATTTATCGAGGAAATTAACATAGCAGTTACTTAACAATTAATATAGAAATAACAAGGTAATTGCATGACCATTAACACGACAATTAAAAGTGCACTAACAAGGTAGTTTACATGACTGTTGTCATAAGTAATACAACAATAGCAAGGCATTTAAGGTGTTAGTTAACATTTAACTCACTGTGTCATTTAATCCAAAGAATGAATCCGTTGGCCGTTTACATTGTTGTAGCAATTGTTCTAGCAATTAATATGACCATTACATAACAATGAATCTAGCAATAACAAGGCATTTAACTCATTGTTATCCATTTTATTTGCTGGCAAAAATCAAGGCAATTAATGTGGCCATTACATAGCAATGAATCTAGCAATAGTAAGGCATTTAACTAACTGTTATCCATTTAACTCGTCGTGGAAAAATTAGCAAAAACGCAGTGCCCACATGGTGGCCAATCGTGCCCAGTTGACAACAACTCAACAATTAAATGCAAACGTATCCAATCAACATCAACGCAGTCCATCACTCAAGGGAAAACGCAGTCACAGTTTGAAGGCAAAATCGTGGTCATTACTGCAAGTCAGTTATGAATTGAATAGCAAAAAAAAAGGGTGGGTGAATTCAACATGCACATAGTCAATTTTTATTTACCAAAACTGTGGTCATTCCAGCAAGTGAATTTAAGATTTAAAAGGCTAAATTCTTGGGTGATTTCTATAGCAACTTAGTCCATCGTTGGAAAGCAAAAACGTGGGCATTTAAAACGACAATCTTAGTCTCATTTGAAAGTGTTATCCCCGATGTCTAGGGATAACTAGGAGATCATGTCTCGAGGCCCACATGGTCCTAGACATGGAGTACGAGAGCAGATCGACTTGAGAATGGCCCTTGAGGGGCCATCTTTCTTCTTCTCCACCGGACTTGTCCTGTCAGCAGTAGCAGCTTCCATCACTACCGGCCTGGGCTTGCATCGGAGAGGACTCTTGCTCCATGAGGTAATTGGTATGAGGTATCATGGTATGTATCATATTTGATCGCTATAGGCTTCTTATATATGCATTAGGTTCCTTTCATTTCGGATGACTGCTTGGATCTTACACTAATCCACTTGACCATTATTGGGGTAATTGATGGGGTAACTTAGCAAGCTGGTATTCATGGGTTTTGGTTAGCCACCAAGGGGGATTTGCAGAGCCATCGTCCGCTCCCACCATCTTATCACTTTTACATCTTATACCCCGCTCATCCATCCCATTCCCCTAGTCTATCCATTAGGATGACCTTCCAGGGTACATCTTGTCTTGTGGGAAGAAGGGGCTAAAGGCCCAGGGGGTAAAAGCAGCTGGTAAAAGATAAAATCCATAGGAAACAAAACCTAGAGATGCTTCGCCCAGGGGATCCCCGAGAAGGCAATAAAAAGCCTCTCGATAAGAAACTAAGGGACCCTAAGAAAAATGATAGATAAATAAATGCAAGACCTAACCAAGAGGATGGGAGGTCTCATCACGAGCCGGCCCATTATGTTCATAGGCATTTAGTAGTATGACATTGCCATTATCTGGTTACCAAGCCGGGGCAGTGACCTTTGGTTGCATGGCCAAAGGAAAGGGGGTCTCATCACGAGCCAGCCTTCTCATTTCTGCAAAGATACTAATGGGTAACGCTGTCAACTCTGGCCACCAAGCCAAGGCAGTGTCCTCTTCGTCAGAGCTTGTAGTAAAAAAGCAATAAAAGAAAGATAAGGCAATAAAAGGGCTTGGAAAAAATGCATCCATGATGGGTACAGCTCGCCTCCTACAAAGGCACCCACAGACAACACCAGCCCTTGGTCTTACTATGATTGGACATCCCTAAAA
>JASDQU010108291.1:133744-149911 GCA_032191745.1 Picea mariana
AGATCCTATGATTCTATAAAACTTCATATTCGTATCTTGTTAGGAATTCTTCTATGTCATTCACCCCATGAAAACTGGGATGTTATCTTATCTCTGTACCTACCCATCTCACTGTGCAGTTTATTCTTCTACACCTTCTTGTGGATACTTCATATAATATTTACTGCCAATTTTCCAACCCTGTATCTGAATCAGAAGCACATGATGTGATGCTCCTCCAGCTGAGTACCCCATCTGTAGTTGGGTTAATATAATCTTCTTCGTGCGCGGTGGTTCTGTATAACTAGTTGATTTCCTCCAAATCTAAGCAAGTGGGCTCTACAAATCTTTCTCCTTATGATGGGTCTAATGGCTCAACGACTCTATATTATCCTGATTCAAATGTCATATTCCTTGTGTTCAAGTTGATTATGGACTGGTTATCAAATTCCCAATCCATCCCAAGCAATGCTAGATAACATTTTGTGTCATCCACTATTTCTATCACTTCAAAGTCTTCCTTAGTGCGCACTCCATCCAGATCTGTTGTCGCACCTTTAGCCTTCCAACTGGCAGAAATATGTGTTGGTTTTCTAGCTTCAGATGAATAAGTGAATAGCCTAAGGTGGGCTCTCTCATACATTTCCATGTCTTCGTGGGTAGCATGTTTACCTTAGAGCCCAAATCTAGTATGATGTCCCCCATATTGAAATCTCCAATGTTGGAATTTAGTTTCAATTCTCTACTTGTCCTCCTTATCGTATGGAGGTGATTGACTGTTTTCTATTCTAAATTCCTATGTTTCTCTATGTTACATCTTCCTAACATATTTTTCAAAACTTTAATAGATGATGGATCATCCAGTAGTTTAACACAGGATTGCAGAAAGGTCTTTATGGTACTTACTTGCACTTCATGTTGTGTTTTACTAGTGTGTTCCATTGATAAGTGCATCTCATACATTATTACTTTATAAGTATGTTGTGCAGCTGATGTAGATGCAACATGTTGTGTGAGGAACTCCTGCTTGGCCTCCTTGAATGTTTCTTTTTCTTTCCCCACATCAAATTGTTTCTGTGATTCAATATTCTTCTTCACCCATTGGTGTTGTGTTGGATCTTATCGTACTACATCATCTCCTGTCTTACTTCCTCCTCGCATAACTATGTTGATATTTTTTCCATCATCCCTGGCTTCTGCAGATATCTAGTGGATATTATGATTGTTCTGATTCTATTTTTCTTGAATTTTCCCCAAAAGTATTGGGCCATCCTCTGTATCATGGTCTGTCGTGCGATAGTACATACATGTCGCAGGTGGAAGTGGACATTCCCTTGCATAATGTCCTAGCTATTAGAAGTTATGGCATACTACTGGACCTCTTCCTCTTCCAAATCCTCTTCTACCTTGTCCAACACCTCTGTATCCACCTCGATCTCCTCGCAGTGCATTGTAATGAGGCACCTGATTATACCGCGCAAGATTATACTGAGACTACACGTTATTGTATTATGGTTGCACAGTATTATACTGCTACTGTGCAGTGTTGTATGGAGGTGGTACCTGGTTAAAATGAGGTGTAGCTTTCCCTGTCATCATTTCTTCCTCCACCCTATAGGTGTCTGACGGTCTCTCCCACATCAAGTCCATTGTCTTACAATCTTTGTCGTCGTGACCCACTGATTTTCAAAAGTTTCAATGTGAACTCTTGGGTGTTTTTTGATACTTCTACATCATTGGACAATGATATGGGTCATGTCCATGTGTTTTACAAATATCACACCATGGTCCTCCTGTTGGAAAAGGGTTTGGTATCCCTTCTTCTATGTACTGCGCGAAAGTTGTCCAGTCATTCTTGTGGTGTCCTTTTGTCCTGCATGTGGTACACCAATCCACTTATCTTTTCTCTTTTCCCCTATTCTGGTTTAGTTGAAATGTGAGGTTCTTCAGATCCTCCTTCAACTCTTCTATTGTTGGATCTATCTTCTGATACTAGTTCTCTTCGAGTTATATGGATTTCTGTAGAGCCTCTTCCTGCAATTAAAACTCCTACTGCTTCAAAGGGTATTTCAGGTGTGGTAGCAGTTGTTGGGCCTCATAAATGTCACATGTATATCCTCTTTTTCCTTCATTATTCCTTACATTTCATCTTCCCATTAACCTTCCATCATACCATTTCCATAATGATACTTGGGTTTCTCCTTATTATTTTCCATTGTATTCATTTTAGTATTATAAGTGAATTTATGATTAAATATTAGAAAAATAACATATTTTCATTATATATCAAGGTTGGATGAGTTTGATGATGTGTGCAGGCATATGTGAAGATTTCAACAAAGTCAAAATTCACCACCTATCCTCAAATTCAAATTACATATTCAAACTTGGAAGATTTGAAAGAGATATCAAGGAGAAGATCATGGAAGATTTGGTTGGCATATCTTATCTAAGATATGTGACAGATGTGTGGAGGATTTGAAGGGATCATATCTTGTAATAATGGGAAAGTAGTTGAGAATGATTGAGAGAATAGTGGATATATAATTATGACACTCTTCAAGACTTTCATGTATATAAGAGAGTGCTCTCTCTTCATGAAGGAGGCATGTAATTCACAAGGGGAGTTAAAGGCATGTAATTCATAATTTAGTCTTGTAATTAGGAGAAGGGGATTCTTATCTTTGATTCTTTCATTGTTATTCTTTCATGATTTGTCATTTGATTCTTGTAATATAATTTGAGATTGATTTATTGTGTGAGCTCACATATGTCTTTTGTCATTCAAATCTTCACATGTTGTATTTCTTTCCTAGATTAATTTCCTACTTTCCTAGTTAGTCTTTCAATGCTTTCCTAGATTAATTTTATTTCAACAATTTAGATTAGATTACTTCTACTTTAGTCCTACATATATAGTGTGTGTGCTTCATAAGCCTACGAACCTCGGATTGACAAATTAAATAGTTGGGCAAGTACTACAATAGAATTAAACGACAATATTTCCACCTAAAATTTTGGCATCGTTGTCGGGGTAGCACGATGGATTGAGGTTTAGCTTGATTTTTCATGTAAATATAGATTTCAATTTCTGCAATTTCAATTTTTGCAACTGTGAAGAGGTTTTCATGTGTTTCAACAAGTGTGATTTTCAGTTTTTTTATTTTGATTTGGGTGCTGTAAGAACCCCTTTGGCAATATGATTTAACTATGAGTGTCATCTTGGAACAAATCATTCAGATCTTTGCGAAAGCTGGGATTTCTTCTTCTCAGGAAGAGGAGATCTTGACATCATCCCAGAGCTTAAATACTCCTCCAGAAACAAATGAGGAATCAACATCTGAGGAACTTGAGGAGGACAATGAGGAGTTGTTGGCATAGGGGCAGACCCAAGGTTCAACGCTCAAGAGTACACCAACAAAACCCTAACTACTGGCCCTTTCAGCAACACCTACGAAGAAAATGAAGTCTCACCCAAGGTAGAGGCAGGGGTGGTTGCAGGACTCAGATGTTTGCAACCTTAGCTGGGACATCGATCTATGATTATATCTTTTACGGGGAACTTAGCATAGATCATTCATCAATATTTAATCCTTATGGTACTTCGCATATAGCACAGAGCATCGCAATGAATACTTAGACTAAAGATGATTCATTACTTAGCCATAGAAATATAGATTAGATCCAGCAGATCAAGCACTAAGAATCTTATATATCAGATCTAACATTCATTCATATATCATAAGCACAGAGCATAACTAGGTTTAATTAATCATAGCAAGCACTTAGCCAAGAAAGAGATAAAAACATTGGGTCGAAGGACAGAGCATAATACAAAAATTTACCGTGGTTCACCCCCACCCTGGGGCTAAGTCCACAAAGTCTTCTTCTTTATATTATCTCGGTCAAGCAGTTACAACACAGAGCTTCAGTGACCCTTACTTCTCATAGGACAGAAGATCTGCACAACTTTCTAGATCCTTCTTCCTTTCACTTCAGCACAAAACTACAACAACTAGCACTTGGCTTTTCAATATCCTTACAATCACGCACAGAGCACTTGCAATATACATCCAATCACAAAGATCCAGCTACTAGCACAAATCCTTTAGCTATACATCACATAGACGTACTACTACTCTCTACTTACATTGCCTAAGTATCTATTTATAGATTACAAAATGGGCCTAAGCATGAGTAAACCCACAGGCCGACATCCCTTTCCCTTTACATCAACCCAAAACCCTAAAAGGGACCCAAAAATAGGTCTTGCTTCCCTAATTTCCACTTCGTGTTGCGCTCCATCTTTGGCAAGCTGTCGTAGTCACAAAAACAGTCAAATATGACCAAGTATTCTTCAAAACTTGGTCAAGGGCCAACAGGCCCCCAAAACTCACTTGTGACTCGTCCTGAGTCACTCAGGACTAATTAATTCTACCTCGAATGCCTCGAGCTTCTTCAACCTGCTACAGTGCGACAACCTCTTGCTTAGTAAATTCTTGGATCACTGTGTCATTGAGCAGTCCTTCCAAGCATTGTTCTACAGTGATGAAAACCTATTCTAGTTTAGCTCCCTGGCTTTCAAGTTCATCAAAAAGTTGGCATGCCTTTTCTTGGATTGGTTGAAGTCGTTGGGAGACTTCCATCACTTTAGTTTGCAAAGTTTGTACCTGTTGTTGGGCTGTGTGTTGTTCTGAAAATCTCTTCATTCTTTTGACTGGGGTCAAAGTCTTTATCTACGCCTGTAGCATGTCTGCATGCTGCTTTGCTTCTTGGAGTTGTGCCTCCAGTGTCTACAATTATGGATTCTCTGTGAGGGTTTCATAAGTCTGGGCACTTCTAGTGCTTAGCTTCTTGCCAACTGTTCTTCGAGTAGTGGCCTCTCTTAGATATCTTATTTCTTGGGGGGTCTCGGGCACGGTGCAAAGCTCTAGATCCGTGATGCACTATTGGATTTGCTGGATTACTTCTTCCATTTGGGTCACCTGCTGTGGGAGATTGTCTTCCATCTTCACTTCTATGATCGTCACAAAGTGCAGTGCCTTGTGAACCCTTTCCTGTACTTCAAGTTTCTCTGCTAGCAACTATGCCTTTTCCTCAGCCCACTTCACTTTCAGGGTAATATTTTCCCATTCTATCTCATTATGTTGTTCTAGAAGTGATTTATGTGCTTGCATCAAAGCCTGGGTGGCTTGTGTTGTGTCTTATTGAGCTCGTCAAAGACGAGCTTCGACTTGATCAGTGAACTAGTGTAATTGAGTGGGCTCATCACCTATTCCTGATGTTTTGATTATCAAGGGCACTGTAGAAACTACTTGGTTGGACTGGAGTGCCTCCTGCACTTATTTGAGTTCACCCTTGATTCGGTTGAATATCTCCTCCTACTTTGCTTCTTGCTTTTCTGCAAGATCTAGTGAAACATCATTCATCGCGGCAATTAAGAAGTCGAAGTCATCCAGGGTAAGGGTAGTTTTAAGCATGGTCTGGGTGGCCTTAGCTTTCTTTCAAGAGGAGGTTTTTGGTGGTGTCATATTTCTTTTCATGGAGGGATCCTCCTCCTCTCTAGGTGCAGTAACCTCGCCTCTGTTTTTCTCAACTTTTGTACCGCCTAGCTCGTCACCACCACCTCCCTGCACAGGTGAGCTCGAAGTAGTCTTCGTGGACAATCTAGGGACATCTTCAACTTCATCATCCTTCTTAGTCCTACTTGTCCCAGGTGTATCCAGCATAGCTTCAGGGCTTTCCTTGTCGGACATGTCTACGGGGTCCGTTGCAGCAAGGAGGTCCACCAACCATTCCTTGGTAATCTCCTCCAAGTCATCTTCTATCAGCTTGTAGTAGGATTTAAGCTATTGTTTATGCTCATCACTGCATGCTGTAATATAGGTGAAGTGACGGTCCACGCTAAATTTCATAAAAGGTCTAAACCTATGAAGTACGTTTTGGGTGATTCATGGTGTAGACTGAATTGCATTCTTCAGTTGGTTGAAGTAGGTGTGGAAGACAACATTGGATTGCCACTTCTTGTTCATGTCACTGGAGTACCACAGCGTACAAAACTTTGCGGCTAGTGGTTCGAAAGGTTCGATCTCCAGAAAAGTGGCTCCCTCTGGTAGTTCCTAAGCGATGAAAGCAATGAGTATGAGAAACCAACTAAATTGGAACTCATACCCTTGGTCTTGCGCTCCTATGCAATCTAGATCTAACTGGTTTACAAGATATTGTGCCCAATTCATCTATAGTCCCTAGATGCACTTCCCTGCGAGGTCAACTATGAAGCCAGTCACCTGTGTTGGTCTGTTCTTATGAACTAACTTGCCCATGATCAGCTGACATGAAAGGCACACTGCGCCACTCTAGATAGAGGCTACCTTGTAGCCTCACGTACCCTTCTCTACATCGCCATAAGTTTCCTTTATCCGTTGTGCTAGTGCTCGGTTTGAGGTCTTGCCTGGGTAAAATTCCTGTGGGTCAGGGCCTTGCATGCTAATTCCTGTGATTATATTGATCAGAGTTGGATCCACAGTGATGTGGAGGTCCAACCATAAGTATCCATTGTGGTAGCAAGACAACAGCAACCTGACGCATGCATTGACTTCCTGGTGTCTGTCGAAGTGAGGGATCTTCATTACATTGAGCAATGTGGACTGTGCGAGGTTCTGGGTCCAAAACTATGGGACAATCTTAGGATTTCTGCCTTTGGTCTTGGTTAAGTATTTATGCAGAGCTAACATGCTATAGTTTTTGCGATATCCAAGGTTAAAATCATTAAATTTTAGTGCTGCGAGCTTATCTTGGTCAGCTCGTATTGCACGCACCCCTTTCGGAAGATACGCAGTGATCAAGGTGTACTCAAAGTCTCTGGGTACACTGTCATGGTTAATATTTCCACTCAAAGGTGGTATGTAAATTGGAATAATGCGTGGGATCAGCTTGGCATTTGCAATGTCGTCTCTGTGCTTTGTTCTTGTCTCAGTCATGGTTCTGGAAGGTCCTGCTCCGCAAGCAGTGGAGAGAGAAGCTTGGAATCCTCCTGTCGATGATGATTTCACACCTACAGACATCCTTTTCTCTGACATGACTCTCTCAACCATTAGGTCAATCAAAACTTCTTCAACTACTTTCTCAACAGCGTTGAGCTCGTCTGACATACAAGCTTGGGTCCACTAGCTCAGGTGTGAAAATGAATTCAAAGACTACGATGAACAGTATGGGAATAAGGTAATGATCACAGGGTGAAGTAATCTCAAGTTTTGGGCTCAAATTCTCACTTAGAAAAAAGTATTATCGGTGCGTGGCGCGATGAACTAAGTAGGGAAACTTAGAAACAATCTGCTTGCAATGGATATGGAGCCTTCATTAACTCTGTTCTATCCATTCTGATGTTGTCCAACAGTCTAGTGGGAACCCATAATTTCTTTTTGACTCATTCGGGGCAGAATTCGAATGGGTATATCGGTCCAATGGCTATATTTCTGCGCCATGGTGAAGTGCCAGATGTTGTTGTTCTGATATCTTGGCGAAGCTCAATTCTTGTGATTTTTCCTTCTGTGAAGTTTCCTCTCCAGTCTTCTGTAAATTTCTGATTTTGGCCCTCTTCTTACTTAGCTTCCTAGCCTTTTTGCCAGTGAGCTTAGTCTCAGTCATCCTTTTTCCATTCCGAGTCTTATCTTCTCTCGACATAGTCACTTCACATTGCTTAGGTTCTTTCTTCAAATCCAAGGGTAATATTCCTTCATCATATGGATTAGGTATTTCGGTCTTCTGTGGTTCCTCTAACACTCTTATATCTTCGACATTCAGGTCCCTGGTGTTTAATAGCTGAGATATGTTCTCTTGTTCCTCCATCAAGTAGGCGATCCTTCTAGTCATAAATTCCCTGAGTTCTTTCTTCTTCTGTTCTAGGGCTTCCTTTTCTTCTTTCCTCCGGATCTGGTCTTTTTCAATCCAGATCTTTCCTAACAAAGTTGGAAATGGGGCATGATCCTCAATAAATATAATGACTTTGAACTCTTCCTCTGTCAAATTTCCATGGGTACTCATAGCTATCTGGGTAATTCTGCCACATGGAGTTACCATTTTGCCTTTAAATAATCCGATGGTTCCTAGTGAAGGGACTAGAGCAGGCCTTCCTAGGGTTTCCCCAGTGCTTTTTGTCATAATGTTCATCAGTGTTCCCTCATTCAGAGCATAGTCAATGTCAAAGTCTGTTATTCTTACTTCGAATTCTCCTTTTCTTTGAAGATCTCTAACAAACTGACATCCTTATGATCATCTAGGGTTTCTTTTATTTTTAGTAACATGCTCTCTGATTCTTTCTGGGGTTTTCCCATAATTTTAGTCTCTTGATCTCCTTCAGAGTTTGCTTGTTCCATATTTGGTTTTTCAAGTCTAGCAATCATTCTAGGGCAATCCAATACTTCATGGTCCATAGCTTTACAACAAAGGAAGCTAGGGTTTCTCCCAGGGCATTCCTTAGCAAGATGTCCTGGTCTTCTACAATTGTAACAAAGAGTTAATCCTCTCTTTCTCATCCATGATCCCCAACTCTTCTTGTGCTGTGCGCTAGGATCATGATGGCTAGCCTGCAAAAATTTCTTTCTAGGATATTGCATCCATTGGTTAGTCCAAAAATTCTTTCTATGCATAGGTATAACATATCTTTCACTATTCCTATCAGACCTATTCATATCAAACTTTCTTTTATATAACAATGCTCTCATTTTTAGGCTAGGACAAAATCTATCAAGCCTACCTAAATTCATGCTTCATAAACAAAACATTTCCACTTATCTTACCTATATAGAGCACAAAGCTTTCAGATATAAAACTTGAACTATTCTTACCTTTACTAGAGGCTAGAGCTTATAGATCTTACCTCTTTTCTGTGGAAATTTCTACTTTTACCTTTCTTAGGGCATAAAGTGTTCAGATCTCACTTCTTTTCTTCAGTATCAACCTCTTTATTTCAGATCTGACCTCTTTCCTTCAGATCTGACCTTTCTTTCTCGACACAAAGCTTCGTAGGTCAAGTAGAATATTGTGCACTAGGGAAACAGATCTACACACAGAGCTTATTTCGCACAAATATTTTTCTTCTTTAGTTCCCAACAATCACAGTTCCAAGTCCCGACAACATAACCATTTTTTGGCACAAGGGCAGACCCAGGGTTCAATGCTCAAGAGTGCACCAACAAAACCCTAACTATCAACCCTTTTGGAAACATCTGTGAAGCAGATGAAGTCTCACCCAAGGTAGAGGCAAGGGTGGTTGTAGGACTTAGATGTATGCAACCTTAGCTAGGACATCGATCTATGATTATATATTTTATAGGGCACTTAGCATAGATCATTCATCAATATTTAACCCTTATGGTACTTCGCAAATAGCACAGAGCATCACAGTGAATACTTAGACTAAAGATGATTCAGTACTTAGACACATAAATATAGATTAGATCCAGTAGATCAAGAACTAAGCATCTTATATCAGATCTAACATTCATTCATATATCATAAGCACAAAGCATAACTAGGTCTATTTAATCACAACAAGCACTTAGCCAAGAAGGAGATAAACACATTAGGTCGAAGCATAGAGCACAATACACAAAGTTTCCATGGTTCACTCCCACCCTGGGGCTACGTCCACAAAGTCTTCTTCTTTATATTATCTCGGTCAAGCGTTTACAGCACAGAGCTTCAGTGACCCTTACTTCGCATAGGACAGAAGGTCTGTGCAACTCGCTAGATCCTTCTTCCTTGCACTTCAGCACAAAACTACAACAACTTGCACTTGTCTTTTCAATCTCCTTACAATCACGCACAGAGCACTTGCAATATACATCTAATCACACAGATCCAACCACTAGCACTAAGCCTTTAGCTATACATCACATGGATGTACTACTATTCTCTACATACATTGCCTAAGTATCTATTTATAGATTACAAAATGGGCCTAAGCGTGGGTAAAACCACGGGTCAACATCCCTTTCCCTTTACATCAACCCAAAACCCTAAAGGGACCGAAAAATAGCTCTTGCTTCCCTAATTTTCGCTTCGCGTTGTGCTCCATCTTTGGCAAGATGTCGCAGTCCCAAAAATGGTCAAATATGACCAAGTATTCTTCAAAACTTGGTCAAGGGACAACAGGAGTTGTAGCGTGATCTAAGTGAAGGAAACTACGCCTACAAAAGCTATATCGAACGATGGTTTCAAGCGACTACCAGGTTAGATTCTTTTAATTTTTCTTTTAATTTTGTTAATTTAGAGTTTCAACAATAGATTTCACATGCTTATACATATTTTCGACCCTTAGTTGTGAAATTGAAAGATAACATATTGATGTTATTGTTGTGTTCTTGGCTCCATTGGTTATTTGACTACATGTAACTGATTTCTAAGATGTAATTAGCATAGAATAGTATGCTCTCCTCTGTGCTTCGTGCAATCGCAAGGATCAGAAAATAGAGATGAATTTTATTTCATGAATGAATGTTTTTGCGTCCATCCTTTGACTTGTAAATAAACACAGTAAAAAAAATTTTAACGAGTAAAAACAAAACCAATTTTTACATGTTGTTACAACATGTTGATACAGCGAAAATTTTACATGTTGTTACAGCATGCTGGTACAACGACATTTTATATGCTATAACAGTGATTGAATAAATTTGTAGATCTGCAAATAATAAAACAATAGTGGCATTAGGATAACACAAAACAAAAAAATATAAGAATAAATGGTCTGCAAATTCATGAGTTTTCCCCCACTGAACTATCGTGGACTAAATCAATTGAAATACATTTTTGAAATTTCGATTTGGTTCATTTATGGTTTTGAATTACATCTAGCCATGATAAAATTTTGGTTTGGTCCATTTCTAGTTTTGATGCCTTATCTCGCCTTCATCCAAAACTTGCACCTACTCACGCCAAATCCACCAATATAATCACCTCGGCTGCCAAGACTAACATTCGCCTTTTTAATAAAACCTGCAAATTGAACCTGCAAAAACAATAAAATATTAAACTGTAGGTTCACCTTAATCACCGTAATTTGATCGAAATCTGCAATTGGAATCTGGATGTGAGATTAATTAATGAAAAAACCTAATCAAATCAGTTTTCTTTACTTTGGAGATCTTCCAAAATCCTAGCAATAATTTTAGAAATTCTTAATTACGGAGTGAATAAAAGAAAATCAAGTTAAAATGCAACTCTTCCTGCGAATAGGTTAAAACGCTTGCTTGAATGATTCTTCGTGACAGTTTCAACTGCCTATATCTGCATTGTTTAGTTTTAGATCGTCCACCTCATCTGAACAAATTCTTTCATATGGAATCAAAACCAATTGCTTAAAGAAACGATGATTAATTGGCTTGCCTATTATTGGCAACACGGTTTTATTCATTTGATCCAACACATCATTCTATATTAATAAGAAACCAGTACGTATCCCTCCAATTACACTTCATAATGATCGTATCTTCTTTCAAATTTGAAATTAATCGGTTGTTTGTTGTTTTACATGATGTGGCATCTGGGAGAGATGGGAAGATCAGGAACTCACTTTCAACATCTGGACTTGGAGATCACGAGTTTGAGCACTTTCGTATCTAATGATGGTGTACAAAGACGCACAAGCGATCATCATTCCAACCTGTGGGATGATAATTTCATAAGCAAGTTCGCAGACAGAACCGTTGTATCATACGCGGCCATTGCCTGTGTCGACATTGATCGTCAGATGTCGTACTCAAAATAAGAAAAGGTTGAAACGGGCGATCACTATTCTCCTCGATTTCGAGGACTGGAATTCGATTCCCGTGCACAAGTTGATTCTCTGATCATCGAGATGAATGCAGGCTTGGCCTCTGAGGGCGGCAGTAAGCTTAAAATGATCCTAAGCTACGTTGACAACCTGCCTACAGGAGATGCAGTAGTGACCATTAATTTCTGAGCATACCGTATGACTATGGTTGCTAAAGCATTTTAATACAAGAATTTTAGTGCATTTGATCGAGTTCGGTATCCAAAAATTCGATATGTAGGAATGCTTTAGTATGATGGAAAGTTAAAGATTCCATCTCATTATCTTGTTTCCCCACTAGATATCCATACAACATCAGGAGAATGCCTTGTCCACAATGGGATACAGACATTTGCATGCAGTGAAGCTGTAAAAATTGGCCATGTTATATATTTATGGAATGGCAACCGGTTAGGATATTTTAAATCAGAACTGGAGACATATGTAGCAATTCCAAGTGATTCAGGAATCACATTCAATTTCATCACAAGAGATGCCATATTGATTGGTTGTTATGATCAGTTTCATGTGAATCTTCCTAATGGTGACATGGTAGGGCATACAAGCGATATAGAGGCAATAGTTGTTGCATGTAAGGCTGCTGATGAGGCTATAAAAACTATTCTGGATGCAAAAGAACAAGTTGGTGGCATCTACCTTGTGACTGCAGATCATGGAAATTCCAAGGATATGGTGAAAAGAAACTCCAAAACAGGTCAACCAGAGAAGGATAAAGATGGAAATGGATTTTACAAGAAGACACATCCGGACTTATACGCCCATACGCCCATAATTTCACTGCTAAATCAACAATGGCCAACATTTCAACTATCACGATTGATAATTCATCCTCTACTTAGACTCGAGATACTCATTTTCCAAGCAGTGCAACTAACATGCCCCAAAGCGGACCATTGGATTCATGAGAACAACTTTTCACTCTAGATGATAGTGTTTCTTTGGAAGTTCAGAATGTTGAACCTTTGGTTTCATCATCATCTATAGCAACAAGGTATCAGCCTAGAGCCACGATGTAGCAAAATATGTGGTGGTATTAGTTACTGATAACATCAAACACTCAATGACATGCACAATTGTTTCAGCATAGTCGGTGCCAGTTGTTGATATGGTTTCATCCTGCGCTTCTATTTCTGTTGTCTCTTCCTCAAGTCCTATTGGAAATTCCTTATCTGCTGATGAAAGGTCATCAAGTTTACATGAATTGGGGAGCTCAATGAATGATATGAACTCATTAAATGCAAGGACCTCAACATTGCTAACAGAAAGGGTATTTGGACCCTCGACACCTGTGGATGAGTTTGTAGGAGATAGTTGTGAAGCAATTAAAAATCCGATGGACTATGCAAGGTCTGTGAGCATTGATTAGGCCACTGGAACTTAAAAAAAAATAGAATTAATTGGCTCAGTACCCAGTCAAGTAAATGTGGAATCAGATGAAACTGTCAAATATTTCAAGATACAAAGCACAATTGAAATCTCAAGTGGAGGTTTTTTTTTAACAACTTAGACATTGGCAACAATGTTCCCGTAGTCAAGACTTGGGTTGTTCATCATTATGAAAATCAAACCAAYGGTATTTATAACTCAGAATTATCTGTCTTTATTTGATGTGAATCATCGGCAATCCAATGGCATAGTCAGTTTTGTGGGAATTTGTGAATCAAACAATCTTCTTCCAAACTCACCAACAGCTAGGAAATAAAAGGTGAGGTGTTATCTTTGATTATTGTTTGGGCTGCACATACCGATGGCAAGGTAATGGTGAATTTGTGAAGTGGACCTTGTTCAGGTAGTATTATATTGCGGTGGCCTACTATATTTACTTTACACATGTTGTAGTTTATGCTCTAATCATCATAACTACTTACCAGTATGCCTTCACTAGTGTTTTATCTGGAGAATTTACAACCCTTGCATTCTATGTGTTCACTAGTTACAGGTTCCATCTAATATGTAAGATCAACGATGATGAAGGAGGGTAGCCACGATTCTAGAGGTGACCGTCATTTGTTTACATGGAATTTACATCCAAACCACTACATTCAGTAATAACTTATGAAAGTGCGGTTAACTGTGTTGCTTTGAATCCTTTCAATGAGTGGGTGTTGGCCACAAGATCAGTAGGCATATTTTTTGTATGGACAGGAGACTAATTTTCAGATTTGGTACAATTAATTATGGTTGGAAGGCTTGAGCCGTGACAGAATGGAACAACCAAGGAGGGCTGAAACAATAAAATTTTCATGATATATTTATTCTCTTGGTATCTCTGATCGATGTGTTTTGTAGGAAACATGTTTCTATTCTTTACTGATTTGGAAACAAATGACTAGGGATGTAGCTCATAATTTTAATTTTGAGTGTTTTTTCCATTTCCTTTTATTTTGGGTGTGTTATAAAAATAAAACAATAAAAATGTAAAATCATAAAAAATGATTTCGTTTGTTTTATGAAAAGGAAAACAAAAAAAAAATTATAAAACCATGGAAACACACAAAAACATTATAAAAATCAAAATTATAAAAATAAAAAATATAAAAATCAAAAACATTATAAAAAAGCGTAAATGAACATCTCATTCCTGAAAACGATAGTCAGGACATGTTTCGACGTTTAACATTAATTTGTTTTTCTTAAATCACTTCACGTAGCAAAGGACGATGAGATAAGCGTGCAACGACAACAGGTACAAAAATGCATTTTATTTCTTTAATTTTCCACATTCGTACTTATTTCTGCATTTTATGTTTTTCAAACTTTTCACAAGTTTTTATGCATGAATTTGTACTAAGATTTTCAGGTTCACAGCCGATCGCTTCCATGTTGAAGTGATTTTCAAGAATCACAAAATTCGTCAAAGAACGCATTCTTTTCTAGATAGCTTGAAGGAGTTGTTACTCAACGAAAACATTTTTCTGATACACAAACTTTTTGTGCATCCTGATGTTTGTTGTTACACAGAAACATTTTGTTGATACACAGAAACTTTTTGCACATCTTGATGTTTGTTGTTACACATAAACTTTTTGTGCATCTTGATGTTTGTTGTTACATAGAAACTTTTTGCGCATCTTGATGTTTGTTGTTACACATTGACCATGCTATGACACTATCCCATTTCTCCTTCAAAGTTGATTAGTCATCCTAGTGTTGAAGCCCATCCTCCATTGCCTTAACTTTCATGACTCCACACATGCCCTATCTTTCTGAGTTGCATACATCACTTCCTTTATCTTTTTCAGTTCATTTTTTCCTTTCCACTTTTCTTTCTGAATAAAACAAACTCGGTTTCCATGATTACATTTCCTTGCCACCACCACTATTTCTACTGAGATCTTTCTTTTAGTCCTACCAATATATTTATACAAACTCGCGTTGACTGATGTGGGATTCCTTAAGGCCCACCTTTCAACAGTCTTACCCCATCGACCTCAGCACCTTATCTGGGATATATACTAGAGTTCCTTTTGAGTACCTAGAGGCTTGCATGCCTTAATGGCAAGTGCTCTTTCTAGCAATCATGGGAATACATCAATGTCCCTTGATCGTTAGATCTTGCAAGTGGCTTGACCTCAGCACATCCATACACAATTCACAAGATGTACTCAGGTACCTTGACACTCGATAACATCACTGGTGAGTTTGTCTCGCATTGGTTAACGACATTCATCAATGGTCGATAATCCAATGATTTCTCTTCATGCTCGACATCGACACATTTATTCGCATGACTAGAATTGTACCATCGATTTGTATCGAGTGAAGACTATACAATCTTTCATGATCCCCTCATCAGTTACAACGGTTTGATTTCAGATCTATGAGAGTACCACAACTCCACATTCTCTTCCTTCCACATTTCTCATGATTTAGCAGTAGCAGTTCATATTCCTTCACTTCCCATGATCCAGTTATAGTAGTAGCAACATTAGCAAATCCATTTTCATGATCCTACCGCAGTGACATCTTCCATGCTCCAGCACCAGCCATATTCCTATTGCATTGTTCATCATCATTATTGGGTAAGTGGAGGTATGTTCTTTTTTAATCTTTAATCATATAATTACTTATTTTCCAGTAATGAATAACTTTGGAAAATTCCCTCACCATGCTCTATTCCTTTTTCACTTTCATAACCTATGACAAGTTGCATAAGGATATGCAACCACTTCAGTTGGGAGGGGAGGGAACCTATATTCACTACATATTCATTACCATTATTCCATTTTACCATCTCATCATTCCATTTATGATTCACTAACATTTATTTTTCAATGACTCTTTGTTGCATTTCGATTGATATACATATTGGCGTGATTCATAAAGATAAATAAAGGGATTTCTTATACACA
>JASDQU010108292.1:14913-25468 GCA_032191745.1 Picea mariana
TATAAATTATTATTTAAATTATATAAAATTGGTTGTTATTATTATAGCTTTGATTTTATCTAATATATTATATGGAATTGATATATAGTTAATGTTTTTTTTTTTTGTAAGTTAGTAGTATTATATATAAAGGGCCTTCCTAGACCAAAAGGAGATAGAGAGTACAGAGAATATTCGTGTTGTAGTTACTGGACTTCCCCAACAGAGGGGAAACCAGTCCAACCAGCATAGAAGTCAAACATAAGTGGTAGAATAGTCTAAAAAAATTGTTTGAGACTAACTGAACAACAACTAAAAAGTAGAAAGACTAGAGAAACTAGAAATGCCCTCATGAACTCATACAGTTGGCAGATGACCTAGCCAGGTGACGTGGACAGCCTCGGACCACGGCTCCTCCTCGACATATGTCCCTCCATCATCCCACTGCTTCCCCGCGTCCACTCTTCCCCCGGTCCTGTCGACAACTGGCGAGGTATCCTGCAACATGCAACGTGTTGTGACCATCTCCTTTGCCATATCCTCGTGCATGACTTGGTTCTGCTCATTCCCAGTCGAACGCTGCGCCTAGGCATTCCCCTCGTTGGTTGCACCACTGGGTTCCTTCGCCGAAGCCGCACCTGTGAGGTCCGTGGGGAGAGCCATTTGAAGAGAGGTAAGGAGCTGGAGAAGGACTGCTACCTTCTCGTCCACGGCCACCAGACGGAATTGAAGATCCTCCACCCCCTGGCGGAGTTCAAAGACCAGGCTAAAAAGAATTGCCAGGCTGTCTCGAAGCTGAGTGTCAAGGAAAGAGTTCAGTGGCTGATTCTCGCACGGAGGAGGTTCTCCCACAGTTTTCCCAGCAGAGTTCGGATGTGGTGGAGGAGGAGGCCCGAACACTGGAGGAATAGGAGGAAGGCGAGAGGAAGAAGATGACAGCATAGGGACAATAGCGAGGCTATCAAAATGCGAGATAGCGATAGCGGGTGGCAAAGGAGGAATTGGCTCGAGGTGAATAGAAGGAGAGGAGCAGGAGGAAGGTGATGCAAGGGGTGAAACAGAGGGTCGGCGAGGTTTCCAAGGGGAGCCTCTGCGGGGGCGCCCTCAAGGGCGCGGCATAATTCTCATCGAGTGGCAGGAAAAGGGCGCTAGGTGTACCAGGGAATGGACGAAAGCCTGAAGCCGAACCAGGGCAGTGGTGTGCATGCCAATCCCAGTGAGTTTCGGTAAAGGCTGCAAAGGGGAGAGCCAGATGAAACCTGTGCAGAGACAGATGACGAGCATATAGATCGCAACCATGAAATGAAACTTGAGGGGAGGAAGGAGCAGATTAATTGTCGCCTGTGCAATGTTTATGGCCATTTAATGTTGGTTTAGGGTGGCGGGCGATGGAACGAGCCCGTCACATGGCTCCATGCCTCACTGCCCGTGCCTCACCTCCACGTCGCACCAGGTGTACCGCAATAGCACCCCATCCGGGGGTGTGTCCACTATTCCATCTTTGCGAATGCATTGCTGGAGAATGGGGTGATTAGGATCCAGAGCCGAAATGCAGAGAAGTTCTGTACAGATCCAAGTAGTTCCCAAATTTGCTAGCTCTTCTGCAACTTGATTTTCCTTCCTCCTCACATGAGCAGGTACGACTGCCTGATTTGAATTCATTAGGTCTGTGACCATCTGTAACCCATGTGAGAGTCTCCAGCTAGGTGACATTCTGTCCGGGTTTGCTCCATTTAGAATTCTGTGGAGCAAGTTGATGACGATCTGAGAGTCCCCCTCAACTATTAACTTGGTGAAATTGTGGTCGATGGCTAATTGCAATCCTCGGATGAGCCCCCAGAGTTTCGCACCATTGTTTGTGGAATGGCCAAGGTTGCCTGCATTTATGAGTATGATGTGCCCTAGATGGTTGCGAAAGACTACTCCATATCCTGCTACGCCCGGATTGCCTTTAGAGGCACCGTCAAAATTGAGTTTAATGAAATCTTCAGGGGGGGAGACCAAAAGGAGGGGTTGCTGAGAGGGGTGGAAGGAGAAGAGGGGGGTAGAGGATGATGAGAGGGTAGAGGCTGCCAATGCTGGAGTATTGAGCGTTCAGAAGGAGTGTTGTGCATGTTTTCATTGGACCACTGCTGAAGGTTGAGAGTTTCCAAGATATTGCACCGACATTGATGCTAGCAATGTTGCTAAGGAAGAGAAGTATTGCGGAAGAGTCTTATGTTCCTTTCTTTCCAGGTTTGCCAGAGGATGAAGCCTGGAAGTAATTTCCAAATGCGATTAAGGAGGGGGGAATGAAAATCCTGGTCCCTCCATTCCGAGATGGTATCAATGATACTATCTCTAAGGCGATCTGAAGTGCGCATGATGAGTGCCAATTGATCCCAGAGTTGAGCCATGTAAGGACAAGAGTTGAGGAGATGGTTCATAGTTTTGTCAGCCTCTCCACAAAGTATGCATATAGAGGGCCCAACAAAACCCCTTTTCGAGAGGTTATCCCAAGTTAGTATGCTTGAGTAGGAGACAAGCCAGAGAAAGAGGGTGATTTTTGGCCAGTGTTTAAGACTCCAGATTTTGCACCAGACTTTCCTTGTAGGGAGGGGGTCTGCCTGAGTTAAGATCTGATAAGCCTCCTGCGTACTGTAGGTGCCCCTTGGCAAGTATCCCTAGCAAAGGATATCCTCTCCTGTGATTTTGGGAATCTTGCGTTTGGGCATTTCCTCTTGCCAGGGTGCCAAGTCCACATGCGCTTCCAGATTAATTTGTTCGCTATCCAGGTGCCAGCTTCACCAAGTGTCTTCTAGGGGATTGTCCTGCCAATAGTTATCTACTCTTGTCAGGCCCGCTTGAGTAGCCAGAGTACATATGTCTCTTGCCCAGTCTTCGTTATTTAAAACCGACCATTGTTGCCAGGAATCGTTCCAGTAGAGAGCTGATTCCCCATTCCTGATTTCCTAAAAGGCGTTTCGAGTAACTAGTTGTTTGTTATGCCTGGCCGTTGTCCATATTAAGGAGCCGGGGCTGTCCCCATTCCATCGAATTAGGTTCTTTTCCGCCACATTCGGCGCATATTTATTTCTTCGAAGTCTGGTCCAGAGGTCCTTGGGGTGCTTGAGCCACCGCCACCAGATTTTGGCACTTAGCACCTTGTTCATCATGAGGGGGTCCTATAATCCCAAGCCACCTTGGTCTTTGGGCCGGCATAATTTGTCCCAGCTAACCAACGCTATTTTCTTTCCTGAATTGAGGCCTTGCCAGAAGAAGCTTCGCTGTAAATTTTTTATGGTTGTAAGAACAAATCTTGGGGCAGCCAGCGTAGAGAAGGTGTAGACAGGAAGGGATTGAAGGACAGCTCAAAGAAGAATGAGACGACTGGGAATATTTAGAACTTGGTAGGTCCAGGAAGAGAGTTTCTTGGTAAAAGAGGATAAAAGACGTTCCCACGAGGAATTCTGGAGGGCAGTGTCAATCAGGGGAATGCCAAGGTATTTGGATGGAAGGGAGCTTCTGTTGAAACCTAGGATTTCAGAGATATGTAGCTGAATCGGAGGTGGCATATTGAAGAAAAAAAATTGAGATTTATCCTTGTTGCAGTCCAGCCCCGAGGCGTCTGAGAAGGTTTGTAGAATTGCAAGAAGAGAGTTGGCTTCACAGACAGTCGGGGTGCCCATAAAAGCATGTCGTCCACAAATTGACTGTGTGAGATAGGAGGGGAAATGCCATGCAAGGGTAAGCCTGTCAGAAGGTTGCTTTCAACAGTTGCACGAATGGAGCGACCAAGACCTTCGGCCATGATGATGAAGAGGAAGGGGGATAGAGGATCTCCCTGTCTAATTCCTCTCGAGGGAGAGAAGCGTCGAGAGGGGACCCCGTTAATGAGAATGGGGAAGAAAGCCGAGGAATTTAGATTCAAAATCCAAGTCACCCAACTCTGATCAAAACCAAAAGCTAGGAGCATTGCCCGCATATATTCCCAGCTTATCTTATCAAAGGCTTTAGAAAGATCTAATTTGAGGAGCATACCTGGTGTTTTGGTTTTCTGCAGAGAGTGGATCACTTCATGTGCTAGGATGACGCTGTCCATGATTTGTCTGCCTTCAACATAGCCTGATTGCTCCGGGGATATGATTGTCGGAAAAATAGGATTGAGTCTCCTAGCAATCACTTTTGTTAGGAGTTTGTAGATGACATTACAGAGAGCTATGGGTCTGAACTGCTTGGGGTGATGTGCCTGCCCCTCTTTGGGTATTAAGGTGAGGAACGTCGCATTAAGAGCTTGGAGGACTTGCCCAGTGGCTCTGGAATCTTCCAGGATTTCCCAAACCTCTACCCTGATCATCGGCCAACAATGGTGGAAGAAATAGCTGGTGAAGCCGTCAGGTCCAGGAGCCTTGCTTTTGGGGGTATCCTGAAGTTCCTGATCCACTTCCTCGATTGTAATGGGCCGGAGCAGGGCTGAGTTTTGCTCCTGGGTAACGAGGGAGGGCACATGCTGCGTGACTTTAGTAATGGCCTCATGTCTGTCCAAGAGAGGTTTCGTGAGGAGATCTTGATAGTATTCAATCAGGGTCGACTCCATGTCTTCATGAGAATGATTGGTCTCCCCTACATCAGAGATGAGACACGTGATCTTATTGGATTGCCTTCTGTGGATGACAGTTCTATGAAAGAAATTGGTATTGCATTCCCCCTCTTTGAGCCATTGGATGCACGATTTTTGTTTCCAAAGAATCTCTTCTTGTATTTTCCTTGCTTCTAGCTGTTGATTTACTGTTTCTTCCTGGGCTTTTAGCTCTTTCGTTAACCCCTATGTTCTGATCTGGTCTTGAATCTCGGCCATTCGTTCTGAAATATGCTTCTGGGAATCAAAGATGTTGCCAAAGGTTTTCTTATTCTAGAGCTTGAGATATTGTTTGAGGTTTTTTAGCTTCTACTGAAATCTGTACATTTTTTAGCCTTGAGAAACCTCTGCCTCCCTCCACCAGTCCTGTATTTTTGTCTAGAAATCGGGGTGGTTGAGACAGAACTGATCAAACCTGAAGGGTTTCTTTCCCGGCGTGGTTGGCACATCCAGCCATAGCTGAATAGGCCAGTGATCTGAAACAGGGACATTCAGGATGGTAGCTTCCAAGGTTGTGCCTTCCAGCATGAGGGAGTCCGAGATGAGAAACCGGTCAAGTTTGCAGGCAATTTGGTGTGTTCTAGTTCTTCTATTTGTCCAGGTATGAATGCCATTGATAGTCTCTAAGTCAATGAGGTGAAGGTTGTCTATGAGACTGTTGAAGTCATTGGTTTCTCGATCCAGCCGTCTTGATCCAAATTTTTTTTCTTCCAAGCTACGGATGATGTTGAAATCTCCTCCAATAATCCATCTATTATGCTGCCTTAAATTGGATAAGTAGTTTAGATTCCTGAGGAAGGCCTGTTTTTCCCTTAGGCTGGCCAGACCATAGACATTAGTCAAGTGGCCCGGCTTGTTTGAGCCAATGAGCCTGTAGTCTACTGTAATGGACCATCTGGTGGCGATAGAGTTTTCTAGCAGGACTGAGTTCGTGTTCCAGAGTATAGCCAGTCCTCCAACTGTACCTATGGCTGCTATTGAGACTGCTTCCCCTTGCTTCCAACAATATGGAAGTAGTTTGTCGACATCTTCTGAGGTGCATTTTGTTTCCTGCAGAAGTACTATATCAGGTTTTTCCTCCATAATCAGATCCCATAGCAATTTATGCTTGCTACGTCCATTGAGGCCTCTGATGTTCCATGAGATGATATTCATGATGACGGGGGGGTGGGGAGAGGCGGGAAGCTGTCCAAGATCAGGTGGATTTTCCCTGAGTTTACCATGAAGTGGCCTATTTCTTATATAAGCTTGTTAGTGGATTTCCTCCCTCTTTTCTTTTTGTCTTTATGAGATTTACCTGGGGTTTTTGACTGACTACTCTGTATTCCCAGCCCTTGGCTAGCCCTTGCAGAGGACCCTACTGAGGAATTTAGGAAGACCTTGTGCACCTTTCGTAATTGATCCCTGGGTATGGTGTAAAGTTTTTGCTGCCTATAGGCGTGCTCGAGGTGCTCCAAATCTACCCCATCTAGGTCTGGCTCCTCCATCTCCATTTCTGCATCCCCATCCTCTGTCTCTAGAGAGTCTGACGGATCCTGAGCGACTTTTAGGGGGGTAGAATCTGACGGCTTGGGAGCCATTATCCGGAAGTGGTTCAGTCGGTTATGTTTGGGTTACGGGATTTTCTGGTTGGTCTTGTAAAATTGCATATCTATTGCTAGAAGAGGGATCTTTACTTACCTGGGCTGGCTGCTTCCTCCCTCCTTGTCTTCTTTTCCCTGTTGGTTGAGTGAATTCGTCCTTGTATTTGACTCTTTCAGGGTTCCCCTCTTTCTGAATAGTGTTGAGGGGGCATTCCCTAAAAAGATGGCCGTGTTCGTGGCATTTCCGGCATCGGAACGGAATGTGTTCGTAGTCGATGGTTTGGGTCCAGTCTTCGTCTTGATATTCCAATATGATGGATCCTAGGAGTGGCTTTGCGATGTTCAGATATACACAGATTCGCACATAGGAGGTATAGCTCCTCTGCTTGGTTGCTTCAGAAGATTTGACATATATGCCAATGGTGTTGCCTATGCCAGCCAGGACCTCCTCTAGCCAGAATTCCTGTGGGAGAGAGTATAATCAGATCCATACAGGTGCATGAGCAAAGTCCTCCTTCTCAGGGCTGAACTTTTCTTTCCAGAATCGTAAGAAGAGACCCGCCGAGTTGAAAAAATACGGCCCCCCATCGAAAATGCGGTTGCGATCCTCAAGGTTATGGAAGATGATTGTGAAAAACCCCTTGGATCCTAGTTGTAGCTCGTAGTGACCTTTTGGCTTCCACCAATATTGTATCCATTTGATCAGATCACGCTCGGAAAGCCAAAGCTCCAGGAATTTTCCAACCAGGGCATAATCTCTCATATACTATTTTTTCTCTTCTATGCGTGGTGAGCTGATAACATATTTTGGGGCTTGTGGTGCTTGTGGAATACATTTACCTGGCAACCATGGAGCTGATGCGGTGGAAGGGATGGCCTCTTTCTCTAGATCAATGTCCATCTCTCGGTCCTTGAATGTTCCCTCCTCCAGTAATTTTGAACGTAGATCTGGCAGCGGCTTGAAGGTCGGTTGTTTCATACCCTCTGCAACATTTCCGTTTGCTATGGCTTGGCTGTAGGAGGTGCCCATCGGCCCTCCCTCCTTGCGAGACATGAGCCCCAACGGGGTAGCGGTTGGAACCACGTGGCTCAAAGTGACTGCAAAACCCTAGACCCGCGACTCAGGATATATAGTTAATGTTATAATACTATAAAATACAATTTTTATTAATACTAATATATAGATTTAATTTTAAAGTTTTGTAGAGCTATATTTTATATATCCATAAATTATTTATAAACATTTATATTATCTAAGTTGTATAAGGAAATATTTACTTAAGTATGTTTGAGTTTATTTATAAAATAAAAATAAAAAATTAATTCATAAGGTTTTTTTGAATTTATGGTTGCAATTATTTTTATAAATTATTTAAAAAAATTTACATTATTTAAGTTTTCCAATTTTAGGACCAAAGATCTACTTAAGAATATTTAAGTTGATATGTAAAATAAAAATAAATAAAAAATAATTCATGACAAGTTGCAAATTATTTTTAAAAAACTTTGGAAAAACTTTCTTTTCATAATGTGTCAAACACAACCTTGTCATTTGATGAACATACCTCTATGTTCCAATCCGATGAACAAAATTAGACGTTACAACGTGACAAACATAATAATGTTGCACTGTGTCAAACATAATAATGTCGCATAGTGACAAACATAGTAACGTTGCAATATGATGAACATAAAAACATTGCAATTTCTTGAACAGACTAATGTTACAAAGTGATGAACATAAATCGACGTCACAATGTGGTGAACATAGGCATGTCGTTGCAATGTGGATATCAACATTGCATTGTGACAAACATAAACATATGTTGTAATGTGTTGCACATCACCTTGTAATCGCAATGTGACAAACATATACATATGTCGTGCAATGTGGCAAACATATAACTTGATTAGAAATTGACAAACATATACTTTGATCACGATATGACAAACATAGCCATGCCATCATAAATTAATGGACATAGCCTTGTCGTCGCAATGTGACAAACATAAACAAACGTCACAATGTGACCAAAAATTCCCTGTCATCACAATGTGATGAACATATCCTTGTTTTGCAATGTGACGCACATATCCTATCATCTCATTGTGACAAACATTTCCAAATGTCACAACACAATGAACACAACCCATTGTCAGAAAGAGACAAACATATACCAACATTGCAATGAGACAAACATTTCCCAATATTGCAATGTGACGAACATAACCATAGTGAGACTTTGTAAAACCTATTCCAACACCAACCCCAGCATTTGAAGAACATGGTCCAACATCCCAATATGATGAACAAAACTAGATGTGACAACATGACAAACATATTATTGTTGAAATGTGTCAAACATAGTAACATCACAGAGTGAAAAACATAGTAATGTTGAAATATGATGAACAAAAAAACGTTGCAATTTGTTGAACATATTAACGTCGAAATGTCATGAACATATTTAACTGGCATCACAATGTCATCAGTAGAAAATGACATTGTGACGTTACTATGGTTATCCACATTTCGACATCTGTTTATCTTCGTTACATTACGACGACAAGGTGACGCACACTAGATTGCAATGTCTGTTTATCTTTGTCATAATGTGATGTTCCTATACACATTGTGATGACATGCCTATGTTCAGCACGTGGCGATGTCATTTTATGTTTATTACTTTGCAACATTAGTATGTTCATGAAATTGCAATGATTTTATGTTCATCGGATTGCAATGTTACTATGTTTGTGATTGTGCGACGTTATATGTTTGACATAGTGAAACATTACTATGTTTGTGACATTATAACATCTAATTTTTTTCATCAGATTGGAACATCGAGGCATGTTCGTCTGATGACAAGGTTACTATGTTTGACACATTGTGACATTTGGAAATGTTTGTCACATTACGATGTAGGGATATGTGTGTCCCATTGCACTGTGAAGAAATGTTCATCACATTTCGACGACAAGGTGATGTGCAACACATTGCAAAATCTATTTATGGTTATCACAATGTGACATTACTATTACATTGTAACAACATGTCTATGTTCTTCACATTGCGACATCAATTTAGGTTCATGACATTACGACATCAATTTATCTTCATGAAATTGTGACATCAATTTATGTTCATGACATTGCGACGTTGCTATGTTCAACAAAATTGTGATGTTACTATGTTCAACAAAATGACAAACATAGCCATATTGTCGCAATGTGAAAAACATAAACGAACGTGACAACGTGACGAATATTTCCCTCTTGTCACACTATGACGAACATATCCTCTCGTTGCAATGTGACACACATATCTTGACGTTGCATTGCGACAGACATTTCAAAATGTTGCAATGTGATGAACATAACCCATTGTCGCATTATGATGTGCACAACACAATGCGATAGTGCGACAAACATAGACCAACATTGCAATGAGATGAACATTTTGTGATATTGCAATGTGAGGAGCATAACCCACTATCAAAATTTGTCAAACCTATTCCAACAACAACCCTATCATCTGACAAACATGCCCTAACATTCCAACGTGACAAAAAAAATTGGATGTGACAATGTGACAAACATAGTAATGTTGCAATGTATTAAACATAGTAATGTCGCACAGTGAAAAACATAGTAATGTTGCAATCTGATGAACACTAAAACATCACAATTTGTTGAACATAGTAACGTTGCAATTTATTGAACACAATAATGTTGCAATGTCATGAACATAAACTGACATCACAATGTCATGAACATAAACTAACGTCACAATGTGACGAACTTATGCATGTTGTTGCAATGTGGATAGTAACATCACATTTTGATGAACATAAAATAGATTTTCTAATGTGTTGCACATCACCTTGTCGCCGCAATGTGACGAACATATACCGTGATAGCAATGTGATGAACATTGACATGTTGTTACAATAGGAAGAACATATCCCTGTCATGACAATGTGAGGAACATAAACCAACGTCACAATGTGACGAATATTTCCCTGTATTTTCAATGTGACAAACATATCCTCATGTTGCAATGTCACACACATATCCTCACATCACATTGCAACGAAAATTTCCATATGTCACCATGCAATGTACAAAACTCATTGTCACAATGTGATGTACACAACCCAATCCAACAATGTGACAAACATAGACCAACATTGCAATGAGACGAACATTTCTTGATGTTACAATGTGACGAACATTATACACTCTGAGATTTTGAAAAACCTATTCTATCACCATATTGTGACAAACAAGAAGCCTTCATCGTAATTTGATCATCATAACCTTATGATGTCATGTGACGAATGAAAGTTGATGTCACAATGTCAGGAAAAAA
>JASDQU010108292.1:35050-50953 GCA_032191745.1 Picea mariana
AGATGCGGATGGTGGTGGTGGTGACGACTTGTAGTAGTAGGAGTTAGCCTGAACAAGAGGCATTATTGTTGATGCCATGAAGCAAAACAATGCCATAATGAAGAGCGCCATGGGAGGATTCTCATCCATACTTGAGTTGTTGTTGGTTATGAGAAACCAAGCCTTCCTATATATATAGAGCAAGGTGATCTTCTATATATCTTGATCATGTGGCCTATATTTAGCGATGGCATGAGTATAAAAGTCAGTCTTCTAGATCGTTAAAGTCTTGCAATAACTTTCAAGAATCCCGTTTTTCTCTAAATATATCTCAGCCGCCCCGTAGATTTGACTGGATCTATAATCCACGTACCTCCATGTGGCCGAATATTATAGTTATTCCCAACAACCCCACTTTGATTAACTGTGCTTAATGCCAGCTATAAGGAAGAACATTAACAAAACTAAAGTAGAGAATGGCAGGCGATTGTGGCGTATTCCTTCATATTGGGATTTCCTCAATTGTCATTAATGTGAGTTTGGTGAGTAAGAATTTTGCATCATTGTCGATCGAATCCATTCCGTTGAAAAGGCCGGCACCCCGAGTATACACGCAACTAGAAAGAGGCGGTGAGCAGTATGATAGGTGGAAACCATTTTTACAAACTGATCAGCAGACAAGCAACATATTTGTGACGGATTTTTCATCCACGACAATGAAACAGTATTAAATACTAAAAATAATAATCTTGTTCTCGACCGCATTCCATTGCAAGGGAAGAGAAGATAACGATAATGACAGGTAAGACATGCTGAATAATGGGCATTGCCCGCAAACCAGCCGAAACTGCAGCATCGTGTAAGGAGGCCGCGATTCTTTATTTATAAGTTAGGTCACAATCCATAAAATAGTGGTTCAATCTGGTGACAAGCGTTTTGTATTGATGGAGCGGTTTAAAAACAATTCAAAATGAGTAGGAAGCAGCCAAACACTAGCCCAATGAGTGGATACGTCAGTCGTTTTGTATATAAAAAACGCCTGAATCAACGGGAGACAAGTGGGAAAAAATTAAAGAACGAAGGGTATCGTTTCTGTAATATTGGTTTGAAAAAAACAGATTCGGTAGAAAATGAGCGTCAGATGCTCTTACAAACACATAGCTACTTTTTTTTTATCATAACCATGTAGTCCGAGTCTCGTACCATTATTGATCACTGATTACTATTTTTACGAGAGTGCTAAAAGCCAATATGGCCGAGGAGATTGACAGCTCTCACCCTATACCATAAGAATGGAAGGTGAGCTTAAACTACTAGTGGTTTCTAATGATAATTTTTTTCAAATTGAATGGGTTTTTGACATTTATGTATAAATCTATATATGTTATTAAAAAAACTGAAATTGAAAGAGAGGAGATTAAATAATATTTTTTAATATATAATTTTTATATATTATTTTTTTTTATAATTACATTGATTTTAGTTTTTTTTTTTTTTTAAATATATATTCATGTTGGTGAAACATTTGAGTTTTTAAATGATAGAATGAATATACAAAATTTGGTACATATGTAAAGGTATATGTAAAGGTGGATGAATATTAATGCAAATGAAATTGTTGAGATATTAAAAAGTTTATGAGAAACATTAAACTATTATTTTTTATTAATGAGATATTACAAGAAAAATAGACAAAAAAAAAATATTAAAAAAAAAAAAAAATCTAATTTTAAGAAATAGGTCTTCATTTTCATGGAGTATGAATATGTGGAATATATTGCACTAATCCTTCAAAACAAAACATATTGGAGAGGGGGAATGATCATTGAATTTGCTATGACTTATACACTCAATACTCTCGCTTGCTTATTATGAACCTAAGTCTAAAGGAGACACAACATGAGAGATAACATGTCACACATGGTTGATACCACAACTATTCAATGTGAGCACATTCTTATGAAAATTCAAATCAATAACATGAGTTAATTTTTTCTATATGAAATTTTTTCCAATGGGTTAATTTTCCATGTGTTTTTCTCAAAAATATTCACAAATTTCCATTTTTTCTAAAAAGGATTGTCCTAAATTCTATAGAATAAAATTATTTTACCTTAAAAATCACCAAAATTTTATAGAAACTACATAAAATCCTTAGAAATTTGAACATTTTTACAAAATTGTTGCCAAACATTTTACATTTTTCATATTAAGGACTAGTAAGATTATCTCATGTTCCTACATTTTAATATAAATTTTCATCCTTAAAATTATCCCTAAGAAATGCGTGCATTTTCTACGCCATAATAATGTGTGTTCACCCATTGCACCCATTGCACTTGATCTAAGCTCAATACTCTCTATGTTTTGCACCCAATGCATAATCTAAAATAAATACACATAAATAGTCGATTGATCTTCACAGAACTAATAAGTAATTAGTTGTATTCATTTGAGTCTTGGAGTTTGACAACTAAACTTTATAAGGGTAGATGGAATTGCTTACATAACTCAATGTGCAATCCAAACAAGATAGACTTATCTTTATAAATTCACTGTTCTTCAAAGTAGAGGCCTTAAACATGGCCAGGGGATGAATCTTGGGCCTTAGGCTCTAAATGAGGCTTCTAAAAATCAAGGAACAAGAATAATGCCTCAAAACACTAAACATGATCTATTGAGTGTAGCCTTCAAGTGAGGATATGGGTGTCATTTGGATTATTTGAGTAGAACCTTAGGACTTAGGCTCTAAATGAGGCTTCTAAAAATCTAGGGACAAGAATAATGCCTCAAAACAGTAGACATGATCTATTGAGTGTAGCCTTTAAGTGCAGATATGGGTGTCATTTGGATTATTTGAGTAGTAGGCATGGCCCTTGAGGCCCTAAACATTATTAGGGGAGGAAACACAAGGCTTAGGCCCTAAACCAGGAAACCTTCCCTTCTTCTATACTTCTACTTTTTAAGCAAGTGTATTCTCTTGCCATAAAATATGTTGGGAAAACACTAGATATTGGAAATACTAAAAGAATGGTGCAAGGAATTGAGTGCCAAAGATGGAAAACCTACCTACCTAATCAAACTAGTAAGTGGGCCGACCAGGGGACATGGCACAACCAATGTAACCATGTAGGCGATTTGATAAGGATATAAACCCATGCTTGAATAGGGCTAACAATATGGTGGATGACATTGGGGTTTGGTAAGTAAATGGATGGGAAAACATCCCCAATTCCTATGCAATCCACCCTAAAAGGACAAAGGCTACTTGGAGCACAAATATAATTAGAAAAACATTAGGAAACATAGAAAACATAATGATAAGGAATGAAAAATAAGAAAAAGAATGAATCAATTACATTTTTCCAACATTTTCTTTATATCTATGCATTTTTACAGTTCTAGCGAGTACATTTCACTTTGCATCTTTACAGTTCCTACATATTGCATTCATTAATAGAAATTGAGTATTATTGTATCTATATGCTTTTGTCATATTTTTATGTTTAATTTTGCATAGTCTCCTTTATTCATGTTGTAATTGGATTGATATAAGGAATAATATATTTAAATCACTCTACCTCAAAACCATCTAAAAACAGATCCAAATATTTGTTTGAACAACAAATTTATATTTTCATAGGCTTCCCAAATATACGATCAAGTCTTCCATCTTTGTCATCTTCATGATCATGCCTATATTGGAAACAAAATGATCATACTAATCCATGTGGGAATCATTGGCCACCCACCTATTCCACTGGCTCAAAACACAATTTTCATCTTGGCAATTTTTTGTGGTTTTTTTTCGGGTCCTAACCTTCTGGGGTTGTTTTGAGGCCCTAAATGCTAGTTTTTTGGCGCGACAACACCTAGTAGATTGCCAAAGGAATGTATTAGGCCATTCAAAATGTATAATTCTTGGTTATACCTTTTTGACAGGCTACTGAGCGCCCCAAACAAATATTGTATGAAAAATTCATGCCCCCATGAAGTTGACGTATCAACTAACCACATCGAGGCCCACAAAACTTTTGGATTTTCATCTCCTCGGGTTAGATTTTTGGGATAATTATGGTTTTATCATTGATGCTTTATGTTAAAAGGTCGTTTGACCTCATTGTAATCACTTCTTGTCAATGCATGTAGCCGTCACATATCTTCTTTTAGAGATAAGCTTCCACCATTCTAGTGAGTACAATTTACTCTACATTTTTACAGTTCCTACATATTTGATTCATTAATATAAATTGAGTATTATTGTATCTCTATGTTTCTATCATATTTCTATGTTTCATTTTGTTCCCGCTATCGCGTGAGGGATTCCTTGAGTAACAACTTAATAGGATCTATTTCTCCCTCGTCTCTCTTTTCTTCCGCCATGGGAGGCCATTGGGGTCAGCAAGGACATTGATTACATAGTCTCATTTATCCATGTTGTAATTGAATTGATATAAGGAGTAATATCTTTAAATCACTCTAGCTGAAAACCGTTTAAAAAAATATCTGAATATTTGCTTGAACAACAAATTTATATTTTCATAGGCTTCCCAAATATACGATTAAGTATTCCATCTTTGTCATCTTCATGATCATGCCTATCTTGGAAATCAAATGATCATACTAATCCAAGTGGAAATCAGTGGCTACCCACCTATTCCACTGGCTCAAAACAAGATTTCCATCTTGGCAATTTTATATGGTTTTTTTCGGGTCCTCACCTTTTGGGGTTGTTTTGAGGCCCTAAATGTCATTTTTTTAGCGTGACAATGCTCATTAGATAGCCAAACGAATGTATTGGGCCATTCAAAATGTGTAATTCTTGGTTATACCTTTCTGAAAGGCTACCAAGCACCCCAAACAAAGATTGTAAGAAAAAGTTATGCCCCTAGGAAGTTGATGTATCAACTAACCAAATTGGGGCAAACAAACCTTTTGGATTTTCATCTTCTGGGGTTAGGGTTTTTGGATTATTATGGTTTTATCATTGATGATTTATGTTAAAAGGACTATTGGCCTCATTGTAATCGCTTCTTGTGAATGCACGTAGCCATCACATCTCTTCTTAGAGATAAGCTTCCACTATTCTAGCAAGTACATTTCACTCTGCACTTTTTACAGTTCCTTCATATTTCATTCATTAATAGAAATTGAGTATATGAGAAATATACGAATATTAATGCAAATAAAATTGTTGAGATATTAAAAAGTTATAGGAGAAACATTAAACTATTATTTTTTTATTAATGAGATATCACAAGAAAAATAGGCAAAAAAAAATGTTAAAAAAATAAAGATTTCTAATTTTAAGAAATAAGTCTTCATTTTCACGGAGTATGAATATGTGGACCATATTGTACTAATTCGTTAAAACAAAACATATTGGAGAGGGTTAAGGATCATTGAATTTGCTATGACTTATACACTCTATACTCTCGCTTGCTTATTATGAACCTAAGTCTAAAGGACACACAACATGAGACATAACATGTCACACATGGTCGATACCACAACTATTCAATGTGAGCACATTTTTATGAAAATTCAAATCAATAACATGAGCTAATTTTTTCTATATGAAATTTTTTCCAATGGGTTAATTTTCCATGTGTTTTTCTCAAAAATATTCACAAATTTCCATTTTTTCTAAAAAGGATTGGCCGAAATTCCATAGAATAAAATTATTTTACCTTAAAAATCACCAAAATTTTATAGAAACTACATAAAATCCTTAGAAATTTGAATATTTTTACAAAATTGTTGCCAAACATTTTACATTTTTCATATTAAGGACTAGTAATATTATCTCATGTTCCTACATTTTAATATAAATTTTCATCCTTAAAATTATCCCTCAGAAATGCATGCATTTTCTACGCCATAATAATGTGTGTGCATTCCAAGTCACTTAAAATAATACTCAATAGGAATATGTGCACATTCTGAGTGACTTTAAACATGAAATATGCACCCATTGCACCCATTGCACTTGATCTAAGCTCAATACTCCCTATGTTTTGCACCCAATGCACTTGATCTAAGCTCAATACTCCCTATGTTTTGCACCCAATGCATAATCTAAAATAAATACACATAAATAGTCGATTGATCTTCATAGAACTAATAAGTAATTAGTTGTATTCATTTCAGGCTTGGAGTTTGACAACTAAACTCTATAAGGGTAGATGGACTCACTTACATAACTCAATGTGCAATCCAAACAAGATAGACTTATCTTTATAAATTTGTTGTTCTTCAAAGTACATGCCTTAAACACGGCCAGGGGATGAATCTTGGGCCTTAGGCTCTAAATGAGGCTTCTAAAAATCAAGGAACAAGAATAATGCCTCAAAACACTAGACATGATCTATTGAGTGTAGCCTTCAAGTGAGGATATGGGTGTCATTTGGATTATTTGAGTAGAAGCTTAGGCCTTAGGCTCTAAATGAGGCTTATAAAAATCTAGGGACAAGAATAATGCCTCAAAACACTAGACATGATCTATTGAGTGTAGCCTTTAAGTGTAGATATGGGTGTCATTTGGATTATTTGAGTAGTAGGCATGGGCCTTGAGGCCCTAAACATTATTAGGGGAGGAAACACAAGGCTTAGGTCCTAAACTAGGAAACCTTCCCTTCTTCTATACTTCTACTTTTTAATCAAGTGTATTCTCTTGCCATAAAATATGTTGGAAAAACACTAGATATTGGAAATACTAAAAGAATGGTGCAAGGAATTGACTGCCAAAGATGGAAAACCTACCTACCTAATCTAACTACTAAGTGAGCCCACCAGGGGACATGGAACAACCAATGTAACCATGTAGGTGATTTGATAAGGATATAAACCCATGCTTGAATAGGGCTCACAATATGGTGGATGACATTGGGGTTTGGCAAGTAAATGGATGGGAAAAACATCCCCAATTCCTATGCAATCCACCCTAAAAGGACAAAGGCTACTTGGAGCACAAATAGAATTAGAAAAACATTAGGAAAAATAGAAAACATAATGATAAGAAGTGAAAAATAAGAAAAATAATGAATCAATTACATTTTTCCAACATTTTCTTTATATCTATGCATTTTTACAGTTCTAGCGAGTACATTTTACACTGCATTTTTACGGTTCCTACATATTTCATTCATTAATAGAAATTGAGTATTATTGTATCTATATGTTTTTGTCATATTTTTATGTTAATTTTGCATAGTCTCCTTTATTCATGTTGTAATTGGATCGATATAAGGAATAATATATTTAAATCACTCTACCTCAAAACCATCTAAAAACAGATCCAAATATTTGTTTGAACAACAAATTTATATTTTCATAGGCTTCCCAAATATATGATCAAGTCTTCCATCTTTGTCATCTTCATGATCATGCCTATATTGGAAATAAAATGATCATACTAATCCATGTGGGAATCATTGGCCACCCACCTATTCCACTGGCTCAAAACACAATTTTCGTCTTGGCAATTTTTTATGGTTTTTTTTCGGGTCCTAACCTTTTGGGGTTGTTTTGAGCCCCTAAATGTCGGTTTTTTGGTGCGACAACACCTAGAAGATTTCCAAAGGAATGTATTATGCCATTCAAAATGTATATTCTTGGTTATACCTTTTTGACAAGCTACTAAGCACCCCAAACGAAGATTGTATGAAAAATTTATGCCCCCATGAAGTTGATGTATCAACTAACCACATCGGGGCCCACAAACCTTTTGGATTTTCATCTTCTGGGGTTAGATTTTTGGGATAATTATGGTTTTCTCATTGATGTTTTATGTTAAAAGGTCGTTTGACCTCATTGTAATCACTTCTTGTCAATGCACGTAGCCATCACATATCTTCTTAGAGATAAGCTTCCACCATTCTAGCGAGTATAATTCACTCTGCATTTTTGCAGTTCCTTCATATTTGATTCATTAATATAAATTGAGTATTATTGTATCTCTATGTTTCTATCATATTTCTATGTTTCATTTTGTTCGTGCTATCGTGCGAGGGATTCCTCGAGTAACAACTTAATAGGATCTATTTCTCCCTCGTCTCTCTTTTCTTCTGCCATGGGAGGCCATTGGGGTCGGCAAGGACACTGATTACATAGTCTCATTTATCCATGTTCTAATTGAATCGATATAAGAAGTAATATCTTTAAATCACTCTAGCTCAAAACCATCTAAAAAAAGATCTAAATATTTTCTTGAACAACAAATTTATATTTTCATAGGCTTCCCAAATATACGATCAAGTATTCCATATTTGTCATCTTCATGATCATGCCTATCCCGGAAATCAAATGATCATACTAATCCAGGTGGAAATCAGTGGCTACCCGCCTATTCCACTGGCTCAAAACAAAATTTCCATCTTGGCAATTTTATATGGTTTTTTTTCAGGTCCTCACCTTTTGGGGTTGTTTTGAGGCCCTAAATGTCATTGTTTTAGCATGACAACGCCCATTAGATAGCCAAATGAATGTATTGGGCCATTCAAAATGTGTAATTCTTGGTTAGACCTTTCTGAAAGGCTACCAAGCACCCCAAATGAAGATTGTATGCAAAAGCTATGCCCCTAGGAAGTTGACGTATCAACTAACCAAATTGGGGAAAACAAACCTTTTGGATTTTCATCTTCTAGGGTTGGGGTTTTTGGATTATTACGGTTTTATCATTGATGATTTATTTTAAAAGGACTGTTGGCCTCATTGTAATAACTTCTTGTGAATGCACGTAGCCATCACATCTCTTCTTAGAGATAAGCTTCCACTATTCTAGCAAGTACATTTCACTCTGCACTTTTTACAGTTCCTTCATATTTCATTCATTAATAGAAATTGAGCATATTGTATCTCTATGTTTCGCTCATATTTCTATGTTTCATTTTTCTCCCACTATCGTGTTCCTCCAGCAACAACTTAATATGATCTCTTTCTCCTTGTCTCTCTTTTCTCCTGCCATGGGAGGCCATTAGGGTCGGTGATGACATTATTTCAGGGGCTCAAGTATTTTAAGTCCTAACTCCTTATACCCTGACCTCATTGGGGACATGCATAGAGAAATAGATAAAGAGAAGATTGATCTGATATCATTGATTTGTATTTATGACAAAACAAAATAAAACAAAGAAATATGATAGAAACACATAGTTATAGTAATACTCAATTTCTATTAATGAATGAAATATGCGGGAATTGTAAAAATGTAGCATGAAATGAACTTGCTAGAATGGTGGTAACTTATCTTTGAGAAGAGATGTGATGGCAAGAAGTGATTACAATGAGGCCATGTTGTAATTTACAATGAGGCCAAAAGGCCTTTTAACATAAATCATTAATGAGAAAACCCTAAAATCCAAAAAACCTAATCTCAAAAGATGAACTGCCAAAAGATTTGTGGGCCCCGATGTGGTTAGTTGATATGTCAACTTCCCGGGGGCATAAATTTTGCATACAAACTCTATTTGGGGCGTTTAGTATCCCCTCGAAAAGTTCTAGCCGAGAAGTGCACATTATGAACACCCTAGTACATGCCTTTGGCTATACATTATAGGTTTTCATGCTAAAACAATGTCCTTTAGGGCCTCAAAACAACCCTAAAACTTCATTACCTAAAAAAATCGTAGAAAACTGCCAACATGGAAATTGTGTTTTGAGCTAGTGGAATAGATGGGTGGTCAATGATCCCCACCTAGATCACATACTTTGGGAAATATGGAACCACCACATTTTTCAAATCTTCAATCTCACACCGACACTCTTTTTCCTCTTTGTCACTACTACTTAGAAAAAACAAATGTAAATGGAGAAGGTTTCCTTCTCCTTGAGAACCATTCTCGGAAAAATGAACATGACACCTTTTAGCATCATATGTATGGAAAAATGCCAACTCTTTCTCATTTTAAATTGATAGTCAATTGATTGGAAAAAACAAATGCAAATGGAGAAATTTTCCTTCTCCTTGAGAAGCATTCTCAATAAAATGAACATCACACCTTTTAGCATCATATGTAAGCACAACTACTTACTCTTTCTCATTTTAAATTGATAATCAATTATCCCTCTTCTCCATGTAAAAATCATGATCAAATGAAGGTTGAAAATAATTTTAACTAACATTACCATTGATCAAATAAGGAAAGTTTTCACTAAGTGGTTCATTACTCTCATATTCTGTATGTTGGAATACATTATCTTGTTGACATTGATTCTTTAAGTAAAATTGAGAGTTTAATGAAGGATGGAAATTATATTTTTATAACAACACTATCTTTTTGTAGATCAAGAGGTCCTTTAAATAACCCATGATATGGGTAACCCTTATACTATAACTTACCTCATTTCTACTTTACATCCTCTTGCTGCTGGCTACATGCACAAGGAGATTAGGAGAATCCATCATCATTAGTTTTGACATATTATTCCCCATAGTTCCCTTGAACTTCTTGAGACGCCCTCTCTTTTCCAAACTTATCAAACACATTCTTTCTACAAATAGTGATCGTAAAAGAATATTTCATGTTCAACTTGGAATTTTCATCATAATTTTCATGTGCCTCATTTAGAAAAGTATTTATATAATCCTACCTCTAATCGATGATCAATGAAACCAAAATGGCTCTTAATATGTCTTGTAGAAGTCTAATTAAAAACAATCACATGACATGTTCTCCCAACCCCAAGAATATTTTCAATTTGAAAATTATCTCCAAGATTCATGAAAACTTCAATTTCATGAAGGACCATTGGCCTACAATAATGAAATTGTTTCTCTATATATCCTATGGGAAAAGCGATTATTCTAATAATAGGTTTTTCTCTTTTGAGGGAATATTGGGTGCTTCTTTTTTATCCTTTTCCAATTATGATAGTGTTATATTTCCTTTTTGTGAACAAGAAGTCATGTGATTAGAAATAGATAATGCAACAATTATGATAGTGTTAGATTTTCTTTTGGTGAACAAGAATCCATGTGATTAGAAATAGATAATGCAACATTGGATACTCTCTCACCTTTAATTTCTTGAGAGAGTGGGACTAATACGTAAACAACGTGTTAGAAGCCAACATATTACATTTAATTTCTAAAGAATCATTAAACCTAGAATCCAAATATGGAGAATGGATTTATCTAAGAAATTATGAGAAATGAGAATCATGGGAAGCATCATAAGGAAAGTTTCCCACAACCTTAGAATGATTTCAATGTAAGACTTATGAAATAATCCATTGAATGCTATTACACTTTCATAATCATTCTTTTTGAAAGAAATAAAATCCTTTGATAACTGAAAATGATCCTTTCTCTTTCCCGACTAGTGTAAGAAAGGATGATACTACTATTAAGTTGAGATGGTGTTGAAATTTTTTGAAGAATGATCTACAATCCCCTTACAATGAATGCATAAAATTTTGTATAAATGTCCTCGTGTTAAAAAGAAAAGTTGTCGGTAAAATAGCCTGGTGGGTTAGTTTGAGTGGTTTAGAGTTGTGGTTTACAGGCAAGAGGTCATGGGATCAAGTCCACAATCATATATATTGTAGATATTATTGGGCCTCACTCGATGTCCCCATTAGGGTAGGTTTCCAAAAATACAAATCAGATGGTTTACCTCTCGAACCATCCTCGAAATCAGGGGAAGTACTTTAAGGGTTTCCCGAGATGTATATTGCATTGAAAAAAATATGTTGGTGAAATATTGAATAATTGTGATATGTTCATCAATTTTTATTGGTCCATGACCATTTAAATTTTAAATATGTTTTAAATATTCATTAGTCAAGGGGTGAATGTTTTTTGTAAAGACTAAGGGTTGGTACCTTGCTACCACCCAAGGATTGACATAGGCAATCTGATTTTTGGAAATAATTATGACAACTAATGGAAAACATGAATAATTATTTTTAGCATCAAAATTTTTTCATCATAAAAGATCATGTAAAATAAAGGGATGTGCAACACTCTATCTTAAGAAAAAATAAATTATTCTATGTTCAATAGAATTTTCCCATGATTTTATAGTAAAATGATAGAAAGATATTTCAAAATGGGATTTAATAAAATATCCAAGATAAGTTCATATTCCCAATATAGATAAATGGTGTCACTAAGAAGAAATAAATCAAAGAGATATACACTAATATAGGTCTATGATGACACATAGATGTAGAGTCACCATGCAAGATATTTTTTCCTCAAGAGTCACTATTTTCTCACCACAAGTAGTAGATAATTAGTAGCAATGGAATAGGGCTTCATTTCATGGTGGAGTCATAAATAAATATCTAGCAAGATGAATATCCTTCAATAATGCAAGATGATGGGTATCATCTCTCATTATATTAAAACTTAGTGAACAAATGAATAATGGAGTTACCAACATTTGTTGTTATATTCCCAAGGAGAAGTCCCTCCCCAACAATGATGCCAATTCTTATTTTGTCCCCATGTAATCCTTGCTCTCACAAGGAGAATTCTAGGGCGCAATGTGTAGGAGCACATTCTTGTGCCACTATATGTATTTAAGCTAATTATCAAGCTAGAGAGGGGACACCCTTAAATTTCATAAATATATTTCTTAGTGAAGCTCAAATTGGTTTTATTACAAAGACATGGTGGTGCATGGTGTCCCCTCTATAGCTTATTAAAAAATATATAGCAATGTTTGGTCTATAGTTTTGGGAGTGAACAAGAATCCAAACAACACCAATATTCAATATGTCTTATCCATACGCGTGATATTCTAAAAAACAGGTACCATAATATGATTCTACCTGGAAAATAACTCAAGGAAAAAGGGATTTGAAGTTAAGGTAGGGTTCTTTATAAATTATTTCCCATGGCTGAAAAATTCAATAAAAAATTTATTGTGCATGCAAGATAGATCTGACAAGTTTAAATGAATACCCATAAGGAAAATAGACACAATAAATTTGAGAGAAATGATTGGAACTTTATTGTATCAGTGCAACAGAGTCAACGACTAATTTACATAAGCATTCTACCATCAATGTACAAGAAATAGAAAAGGTACTAGTGTTTGGGATATCATAGCTCGGTCTTGGGTTTCTCCACATACCCATTACATCAAAAATATTCTTAGGAAGAAAGGAAATGAAATTTGGTGGTTAAGTCACATCCATCATCCCCCATTCCTCAAATTGAGGAGAATGTTATACAAAGGTTCATTCACCATTAGTTCTATGACATTCTTCATTAAATCTCTTCATGAATGACATACATTGGGTCTTAAGAGGGAACTAAATATCTTTTCTGAGCCAATATAACATCTGGGCTCATATAATGATTACAATCAACCTCTTGGGCATGCAAGGAGAATGAGAATGGAGAGAAAAAAAAGGAGGAGAAGAAGAAGAATTGTTTTCTTCCGGAGAAAGAGTGGTGTTGCAAGGAAATCTTCAGTTTTCAATGGCCTCTTTACTTTGAATCTTCCCTCCTCTGCTACTGATTTGAACTTATGGTCCTTTGTAATTTTTTCAATTATGGATTGTTTCGAGAAATACATGAGATCCAAAATTAGGCTAGAATAATTTTATCCTCCATTAATAACAATGCTTGATTTTTATTTTGTCATATTCAAGTAGAAGAGAAGTTTCTATTCAAATTAACTTATACTTCTGCCAAAACATGACCAAATTTGGGACCAATTGATGCAGGAGCATCACCAACTCATCAAGCGAGCCAGCGCGGAAGCGGAGGACAGCTGGATAGCGCCAGCATAAATTTTGAAAGCACCTTGATATTGTTGCACAAACATTAATGTGTGGACTTAATGAAGCACACTTTGTATATTGTGATGGACCTTGAGAGGATAAGCTCTCGTCCTTAGGTAGATAGTCGACATTTAATAGATTTAATGTGGTTAGATAGGAATTTAAGTCTAGATTTGATAGCGTAGAGTCCAAGAGGGAAACGGGATATAGACACCCTCCTTTGTACATTGTAACATTAGCCTGAGCATTATTATTGAGCAGCATTCAGGAAAAGAAGAGCAAGCAGAGAAGTGTATGAAGAACACCCATGTACAGGCATTTGAATTAATAGAAGGAAGATTTGATTCAAACACATGGTTCATGTTTTTTTTCTCTGTGTATTGATGCTATGCTCATGAATGGTTTCTTTCCTGTTATGCATTTGTTTTGATATGCTGTGTATATAATTTCATGGTTGAGTTTAAATATGAAGGAAAAAAGGGAATGAGTTTCAATTGTTTCTCTGCTTGAGAAAGGATTCATGCAAGGTGTGCAGTCGAAAACATCCGCAAGGAGTGCATTAATGGAGGCTTTAGTAGTTTAACTCTTGTTCTCATTCACCCAGAAGTGGAAAGGGGTTGTTGAAGCCATGCAAGGAGTGCGCAGGCTAGAGAGGAAGTCTCAGTCGTGAATCTGAGAAGAAAGCTTTAGAGGACTACTATTGCAGGTATGCATAGAGTCAAAGGAAACTTGAACAGCTGAAGCGTTCGCAGGATTGCCACAAAGAGTGTGTGCAAAGAAATGTTCTTACTAAGAAGACTGAGAAGAAGAAGAAAAGCTCAGGAGGAGCAAGGCCTTCAAACTATTGAAGGGTTGCATAGGAGGTTTTCGTGCCAAGAAATCCTTAAAAGAGAAGGAATCATCGGTTGAGAATTTGTGGAGCGATCTCGCAAAAGATCGACAGCCGTCAGATCTAGCGAGAGTTGCGCCAGGGTTAAGCCAAGTAGCATCGAAAGTTAGAGTATCGGGGTTCTTGAAGACAGAGAACTCGCGTACGTTGAAATCGCGATTTCACGATACCCGATAGAACGAGGAGGAAGTGGTGACGTGAAGGAGAAAGCTCTCACGTGCATCGGGGTTCGGGACTTGGAGAGTTCCGTGGACTTGTGCAACGGGAATCGCGATCTCCCGAAACACGATTTCCTGATCGCGCGGAAGTGACTAGTAGGTCACATGAGGAAGGGGCTAGCCGGAAGGAGCTAAGGATTGGAGAGAGATTCCATCGGGGGTCGGGAGTCGGGGATCTGTGAGGGAAGTGGATCAGGACACCGTAGGTGCCGATTTCTCGATGGGGAAATTCCCGATAGAAGCAGAGAAGCATTGGCATAGAACCACATCGGGATTCGGGGATTTGTGAGACCCGGACTCGTTACCACGGGATTCGCGATAACGCGAAATCTGATTTCCCGATAAAAGCAAGGGATATCATAAGGAGAGTTGTTGTGGGTAAGGAAGATTCCCGGTAAGGAATCAGAAGAACCATTGAAGTTCTTCAGGCCGAGAGCGTAAGAAGGTCCTATGTGAGCGGACATGCCCTGGGTGGCGTGCCTGTATCAGAGTGGTATCAGATCCGTATCACATCCAGGTTTTCTTTGCTTTCTATAGTAGAGAAGAATACACCATGCCGCTAAGGAGAGAAAGGCAGTCAACTGACCCAGAAGACAGGGAGGTGAGAAGAAGAGGCAGGCCGATAGGAAATCCAGAAATGGAAAGGGAGATGAGAGATCTCCGAGCAAGGCTCGAGGACATGGAGACAGCGTAGAGACGCAGAGTCGGTGCTGGAGATTTCAGTGATTCCGAAGTTTAAGAGGAAGCTGGACATGAAGAAGAGGTCACAGCAGAAGACGCATCAACCGAGCGGTTGATCAAAGCCATCGCCAGAATGGGTGTGAAGGAGAAAATGGACATCCCAGTTTACGAAGGAAATCTGGATGCCGAGGAGCTGTTAGATTGGATAAGAGCTCTTGACACCTACTTCGATTATGAGGATATCGAAGAGGATAAGAAAGTCAAGCATGCTATTACGCGCTTGAAAGGTCATGCAACACTGTGGTGGGATGAGCTTCAAGAAGACAGACATTGTAAAGGTAAACAAAAGATCAAAAGTTGGGATCGAATGATCGCGAAGATGAAGGCGAAGTTCATCCC
>JASDQU010108292.1:72545-119938 GCA_032191745.1 Picea mariana
TGGGGCCTCAATGATGCCTTTGGCTATCATTGAGAACCTCGATCTCAAAAAAACTTCATTTAGGCCCTCAAAATGGCCCCGGAAGCTAAAACCTGCTAAAAATAGTAAATTGCCAAAATGGCCAGAAAACTGTTTTGAGCCAGTTGGAAAAGGTGGGTGGCCACCGATATCCATCTGGATCATATACATTCTCATCATGTCTTCAATTATTTGATTGACTCTCTCCATTTTCCCATCTATATGGGGATGATATGTTGTGATAAAGTTTATATTTGTGCCAAATCCTTTAAACAATCCCCTCCATAAGTTGGAGATAAACTTCGTATCTCTGTCCAAGACAATTGTCCTAGGTATCCCATTCAACCTAGAAATTTCCTTCATGAAAATTTCTGCAATATTAGCCGTTGTATGTGTTGTCTTCACAGGAACAAAATGAGCAACCTTTGTTCATTTTTCAACCACCAACATGATTGAATCATGTTGCTTATTCGTTTTGGGTAATCCTGTGATGAAATCCATGGTGATCACTTCCCATTTCTTCTCTAGAATTGGCAATGGCTACAACAAACCTGCTGGGTGCCTATGATCAACCTTCACCTTCTGACATTCCATACATCGAGCAATGTAATAAGAAACATCCTTCTTCATTCCCGGCAAAAAGAACTGGCTTCTTACTACAATAATTGTTTTCTGGTAACCGGGATGTCCAGCATAAGGAACATCATGCATTTCCTTCAGTACCACATTCCTTAGTTCTCCGTAACTAGGAACATAGATTCTATTTTTATGCATGAGTAATTCATCTTCCTTGATCTCATACTCCTTTATTTTCTGTTTTACATCTCCTTGTTGTAAGTTTTCCTTTACCTGTAGGTAATGTTGATTTGTAACAAGACCGTTTAAATTTCTTCTCTTCAAGTCTGACTTATGCATACTAATGGTAGTAGCATGCATGAGATGCACTCTCCTCCTAAGTGCATCAACAAATTTATTCTCCTTTTCCTTGATATACTTGATATCAAATTCATACTCACTTAAACATTCCAGCCATCTTGTTTGCCTGGCATTCAAGTTCAGTTATTCAAAAAGATACTTCAGACCAATGTGGTCTGTTGTTAATTCAAATTTCTTCCCCATGAGATAATGCCTCCACATCCTCAAGGCGTGAACAATGGAAGCAAGTTCCAAGTCATGCGTGGCATAGTTCCTCTCATGTTCCTTAAGATTTTTGGACTCATATCCAATGACATGTCCATTTTGTGAGAGGACTCCCCCAAGTCCTTCCTTATAATCGTCTGTACATACCACAAAACATTCATTTGGGTCAGCAATATTTAACATAGGTGCACTAGTAAGTAATTCCTTAAACATATTAAAATTATTTTCACACTTGAGTGTCCATTCAAATTTAGTTCCCTTCTTTTGGAAAGAAGTGATGGAATGAGAAATCTTAGAGAACCCTATTATGAAACTTTTGTAGCAGCCAGCTAATCCCATAAAAGATATGACGTCTGACACATTTCTGGCTATTGGCCACCCTCTAATGGCTTCGATCTTCTCTGGATCTACTGCTATGCCCTGCTCTGAAATAATGTGTCCCGAGTAATGGATCTATTTTTGATCAAAAGAACACTTGTTCAACTTGACATAAAAATGATTTTCTCTCGGTACTTTCAATACAAATCTTAAGTGATGTTCATGCTCCTCTTCAGACTTAGAATAGATAAATATGTCATCTAGGAATACTATGACAAACTTGTCCAAATAATTTCTAAATATTCCATTCATTAAGCACATGAAGATAACGGGTGCATTGGTCAATCCAAATGGCACCACTACAAATTCATAATGCCCATGCCTGGTCCTAAAGGTTGTCTTATGAATGTATTCTTCCTTTATTCTTACTTGATGGTATCCTACCCTCAAGTCAATCTTTGAAAATATCTTTGCTCCTATTAGTTGATCAAAGAGGTCATCAATTCGGGGTAGCGGATACTTGTTCTTTATAGTGTACTTGTTCAACTATCAGAAGTCAATACACAACCTCAAGATTCCATCCTTCTTTTTGAAAAAAAGTACTGGTGTTCCCCATGGTGAAACACTTGGACATATGTACCCTTTCTTCAACAATTCCTCCAACTGCATTTGTAATTCTTTTAACTTTGGTGTGCTCATTTTGTAAGGTGTTTTCGACATTGGGGCAGCTTCTGGCACTAAATCAATTGAGAAATCGATCTCCTTTCTTGGTGGAAATCCGGGTATTTCTTGGAATACATCCTCAAATTCCTGTAGTACTGAGCTGCATACAGTTGACATCCTGTTGACATCCTGCCCCTTCATATTTTTTGTCTCTTCCACATGAGCTTCATACAGTTGACATCCTTTTCTAAAACATCTTTTCAACTATAAGGCCGAAATCTCCCTTATAGAGATGGGTCTTAGAACTCCTTTCACAGTTCTCTGTTTTCCATTTTCATCAAGACATGTAAATGTCTTGCTATGACAATCGAGGACAACATGATGCTTGTGCAAGAAATTCATCCCAATCAGAACATCATAAGACCCCAATGGTATGATATTTAGATCGGTACTAGTATTCACTCCATTAAGACTTATGGAACAACTTCTGACCATATCATGGATTCTTATTTTGGTTCCAGTGGCTAACTGAACCAAAATTTCTTTTCCAAGTTTACTTTTCTCCAAATGTAATCTATCCACTATCTTAGGATCAATGTATCAATAAATTGTTCCTGAATCAATCAAAATAGCAACAGGTTGATTTATGATCTTACCTTCCACCTCGATCATATTGGACTGGTACTTTTCTTTTCGATCATTTAAGGATGCATAGATTCTTCCCATATCTTTGACTGTTGTAGCCTCTTGTATGTTTTGCAGAGTCTTCACTTTGTCTTTTCTGTGTGGGAAATCCTTGTACAAGTGATCTTCCTTGCATCCCCAGCATTGGATTGGTGGTCTTCCCCTTTTTCCAAAGGAATATTCCTTCTTGAAATCTCCCTTTGCATATTGATCTTGATGATTTTTATTAGGCTCATTCCTATTGAAGGGAGGTTTGAATCCCTTCCTCCTCTGATCGAAATTCACATTTTTCTTGTCCTTCCAATATTTCTGTAGGGATTCTCTTCCTTGGCCTTGCTCATACAGGTATTTAGCCTTCCTGATGGCCTTAGTCAAGGTCTTGGTTTCATCATACTTGATCTTTTCCTTATAAAAGGCTGGAAATCCACTTCAAAATCTCTATATTTTCACTTTCTCATCACCAATGAACCTTCCATATTTTAACAATCCCAAGAACTTCTTCTCGTACTTTGCCATAATCATGCTTCCCAACCTGATTTCAAAGAACTCTTGCATTTTCTTGTCATATAAATGCTCTGAGAGGTACTTCTTCTGAAAGTACTTCTTGAACTATTTCCAAGTGATCCTACTTTCATTAACATGCTGCACTTGCTTCAGTTGGTCCCACCACACTGCAACTTTCCCATGTAAATGGTAGGTGGAAATCTTGGCTTCCAAGTTTGATTAATAGTTATGCAACTGAAAATATCTCCAGAGCCCAAGAAACCATGATTCAGAATCATCTTCCCTTTCTCTTTCACCATCGAAGGAAGGTGGCTTGAGCTTCCTCATCTCTCCTTGCAAAATATCTACCTCTTCTTTCCTTCTTTGTTACCTGACAGGGGACACCTCTGGAGTGCTTACAGGATCATCCCATGCATAAATATTTCTTTCTGAGTAAGGAGGTGAGTGGTTTCCATGAGATCTGCTAGCACTTCTGGACTAACCAGCTCTTCCACGATCATTTCTCCTTTCATGACACCTGCCTTCTTCCTCTTGTCTTGAGTTCAATACCTTCTTTGTTTTCCTCTACAACACTCGAGCATTTATCTAACTTTTTTCTCTCATCAGTCTCTCATTGTATTCTTTGTAGCTCTGCACATCCATATTCAAGGTTCTTCCCATTTCTATTAATGTTTCCTGCTCTCCTTTTACCTTGCATCCATTGGACTCTGTCTCTGCATTACCAACTCTGGTATTTTGGCCTTTGGCCTCCTTATCATGACTGGAGTCTCCCTCACCTTCTCCCATTTCCTCAATACGCATCTTGAGCTGATGTGCTTAAGCCCCTTAATTCTGCTAAATGTGCAAGCGACCATTTTGTTAGAATTATGCATATTATAAAAAAAATTGCCAAACCATGCTATAGGTCTCTTTCTTTTCTTTTTTGTTCATGGAGACCATATCCCCATTCACCGAAAATAATAGTGTCCTATTATCCTTGGCTGACACAAAATTTTATCCTACATAGGCACTTCCTTCAAACCACCTTCCCAGGTGACCAGGACTAGAAACCGTGGCTAAATCCTTCCTTAGCACCTTTTTGTCTTGAAGATGACCAATTCGGCCCTTATCCCTCCGTCCTTCAACTCTCAATCTGCATATGACCACGACCATGACCCTTCACTTAGCTGAAAAAACGCTTGTTTAGAGATTTAGGACTTTGAAACTTTCATCCAAGACCGGATCAATGGTCCTTGTCCTCCTTCACGATAAACGATCAAGATCCACTTTGGGACTCTGTGCTTCAAGAGTCTCAACTTTTCTCGCTTTCCTCCTCTCGGAACACTTTTACCCAGAATTCATGATTTTTCGACGTGTGTCTTCCCATAAATTGGCGGTTGTGAATCGCTTCGACTCTTCGGGCTTTGGAATTTTAAAAATTCCCTCTTTCACTTTCTCCCAGAGTGCTTTCACCCGAAGTCGACGATCCTTCGATGTGTTTCTTCTGTAATCAACAATCAGTATGTACTACAGCCTTCAGCCCTTCGGGAGTTTCTGACCCAGTGAAAACTGTCACATATTTCCCCTTTGGAGTGCCCAGTCTCCGGACTACACGATCTGTCGCCATGTGGAGAAATGCTGGAAGCAGACATGTGGCCCAATCAGGAATGTGACACGTGTCATGTTCTAATTGACTTTTCAATATTCCAAATGCTCAAATCTTACTGACACGTGGAACACATCCCATGTGTCCAAATCATCCCAAGTGACGTTCGCAAGACACGTCACTTATTAATTATGGGGTCCACATCACCTCCAAGTGATGTCATCGTGCCCCACCATTTTGGCTCTCTGGGCTTCGGGACTTCGTGAGTTTTCATACTAGCACGCCTTCAATTCTCTCGAACCCCTAATTCCCGAACTGGCCAATATGTCACCACGTGTCCTCCTGGATAGGACAACTAAGATTCACTTTGGGTCTTCACCCGAAGTTCACAGATCTGCTCCATGTTTGCTCCTCAATCCGACGTCTATGTTTTACTTAGGGGCTTCGGACTTTAGATATTTCAAACTTCAACCCTTTTCCTTGAATTTTTTTTTTTCCGAAGCTCGCGATCTACTGACGCGTGCCTCCTACAGATCGAAGATTATGATTCCTTCGGGACTTCAGACTCCAGAAATCTCAAACTTCAAAATCTATCTGGCGCTACTGGCTTTTATCCGAATCCCTGGATCTGGAGACGTGAGGCTCTCGGCAGATCAATGGTTGAGATCCCTTCGCGTCTTCGGGTTTTAGAAATCTCAGTTTTCAAAAAATTTTTGGCCCCACTTGCTTTTATCTGAATCCCTGGATCTGGTGATGTGTAGCTCTCAACAAATTGATGGCTGAGATCCTTTCAGGCTTTGGGTTTTGGAAGTCTCAAACTTCAAACCCCCTCCTCACTCACTTTTTCTCGGAGTGCTTTATCTGGAGCACACGATTGGTTGATATGTGTCCTACGGATCGATGGTTCCTAGCTACTTCAGCTCTTCATAGGTTCTTCACTCGAGTGCTAACATGTCACATCATTGCATGCCTTTCAATTTGTGGGGGCGTGCATCGACGGATTGGAGTAACCCGCTTTCCGCCTTGCAATTCTCTTGACGCTGAAACATAACCCCTTGGAGACACCATGGTTTGGATTGTGGGACCACCTTGGATTGCTTCCTTTTTATAGGACGACCCCTCTTCACCTGTCCTTCGATCCAATGATCCCGGATCTCTCCTGATCCTACAATGGCGATTTCTCCCGAATTCAAAAGGAATGGTCATGATCCTTCGAACCCTTACAGAGTATCTATGACATTCTGTCTCTTGCATAGTTTCTGCAACACCATTCCTCCCGATATTTTCAATTTCACTGTCAGAGTTCGATCTCGACCATGAGACTCTGACCAATAGACCTAGCCCATACCGGCCCAGTGTTTCAACCTGAGGCTCTGATACCAATCTGTAACATACCCTCATAGCCACAGGCTGAGGTATGCTACCTACAATCCCACCCTTGGACTTCTTTCTCATACTAATATCTTCTTTGTTTATTAAATATGCATAAGATAAGAGAATTAACTACATGCACAGTAATATCCAGCAAGCATGCATGTTCTAAAGATTCAATTAACAATAATTAAATATACAATGGAAAAACATTCATACATAGATAATAATATCACAACGGAGAGCACTTATCTTTATGAAATATGACACCAAATGGCTGTAGACCAAGGATGTTCCACCCAACTGTAGACACCACTACTCCAAATATCAACAATAGTGTCACCCCCAAGCTAGGGATATGAATCCACAAGGACGGTTCCAGAGTGTTAAATGGCTTCCCAAACCAGTCATCTCTTAAACTCTCACAGGCTTCCCAACACTCACAGCAATCCAAGTACCCATATCTCTTCTACCCATCTTGCACCACCTGAGAGAACTTGATGCAGACCTCCCAGCCCTTGGGCCAAGATCTGCTCACAGGATCGTTCTTTATCTCCCTTGAGCTGAATTGACTCTTTAGATTCCCTGTTGGAATCACAAATTATCGATCCACAGGTCCTTTGGGATGCTCCCCTGTGCGAACAACACTAGGCGTGAGCTCCACCTTCTCCAAGTGACCACAACGCTAACACCAAGGCCCAATTCCAAAGGCACTTGTCGTAATCTTGCGACCTCATGAGTTCACGAGTCGAAGCTTTGACTCCTCCTTCTCCAATCCTGCGATATCCAAAATCACGAAATGGGTATAGCTCCCTTCTGTTAGCACCTTCTAAGCATGACTGTCGGCTAGGCTAAGCACTAGCACCTCTCGCTACTTGCCACTTCGTGAGTTTCAACGTTGAGCTCCCATGCTCTTATCTCGCGAATCCCTGAGATGTGAGAAGTCAATGGAGTTTTGACTCCTTTCCTTTTCAGTGCCCTCCACACATAACCATAAGCTAGGGCTTAAATACCAGTGCCCCTCGTAACTCACACCTTCGTGAGTTCATGGGTTGAACTCTCGTGCCGTCTTGTTGCGATCTCCTGAGACGCAATAAGTCAACGTCGGGTTGACTCCTTCCTTGATGCTTTTCGCTATTCGCAACCTCGTAGGTTGAAGCGTCAAGCCTTCATGCTCTTATCCCGTGAATCCTCGAGATGCGAGAAATCAACGGAGCGTTGAATCCCTTCTCTAGGCGACACATGTCTGCCTATCTATCATGTGGGCCCTACCCTATGGATCTTCCACGTGTCCACACGAGCCTTTGCTCTCGACACTTCGTGACTTATGATGTCGAAAGTGACCCCTTTCAACCTCTGAACCCCCGAATGCGCAATAGGTGATGGGGTTCCTGATCCAACGGTCCTCCCGTTCTCTAGATCCAATGGTTGTCCTCGCTCCTCATGATTTTGCAACTTCGCAACTTGGAGCACCCAACTCTTGGGCTCTCACCCTGCGAACTTCCGAGTTCACGAGACTTGAATCATGGATCTCTTCGGCACTTCGTCGACTCCGTGATTGCTGCCACCTGTCCTCCTTAGATGGATGTATGCGATTCTCTCATGACTTCGCTACTCGTGACTTAGAGCACCCAAATCCTGGGCTCTCACCTTGCGAACCTCCGAGTTCGCAAGATCCCTAGATCTCTACCACCTGTCCTCCTCCGATGGATGGTTGTGAATCTCTCACGACTTCACCACTCGTGATGTCAAGGACTTCCTTCTCTGAACCCTGATGTCCAAATCCCCGATATGAGCGATCTCGCGACATGTGTTCACTCCTAGATGAACGGTTCAGAACTATTCTCGCCTCTTCGAGATTTCCGATGTCGAGTGCCCGGACTTTCATCCTCCATACTCCCAAACTCCCGAACGTCGATATCCCGATACGAACTCCTTCTCGAGACTTTTTCTTCTACTGCTCTTCACGTGAGGTTTAAACCTTGTGAAACTCTCGACAGATCCAACGAATGTCAGGTTCTTCTCTCAAGATCTGATGGTTTAGATCATTTCTCCTGTGCGCTCCTCCTGTACTGCCTTCTGGACGTGGAAACCTTCAACGGTCTAGATCTTTTCGGTTGATCCGACGGTAGCTATTTCTTCTGCTGAGCCTTGGTGCATTCTTCATGCACTAGGAATAATTTTAAATTCTCAAAGGCCTCGACCTTTGTTCATCTTCTCTGCGAACTCTTCACCTTGAGTCTCGTCTGCGTTCTCAAAGATGCTACTCCTCCTAAGCTTTAGAGACTCTAAACTCTCCCAACGAGTCCTTTTGCTTCTGCACTCCTTACAGCTATAGCTTCGTGCGATGAAAGCACTACTCCTCCTAAGCTTATCCTTCGAATCCTCAAGGGATTCTGTGACCTATACACCTCTGCAGAGTCTTTGCACACAAAGTGCTACTCCTTCCAAGCTTTCCTGCTCCTCAGACCTTAAGGAAATAAATCCTTCTTCCTTTCTCCTACGGATGGAGAATTATGATGCCCTCCTGGAACTCTGTCTGCTCAAGTAACCTATTGCTGAGTCTTTCAGAGTGTTCAACAACCCTGCAAAGATCCTTCAGTGGAATCTTCCCTAATCACAGAACTCAACAGAGTTACCTTCTTCTCTATGCCTATCTGCACACTGTCTCAATGCCCTCCTGGCAGAGTATCAAGAACCCTAAATGATTCTTGCTTCTATCTGAACTCACAACAGAGTTCTTCCTCTGTGCACTCCTTGCACTGGATCAATGGAAACCTGACAGAGCTTTATAGAACTCCTCATAGCTTTTGTCTTCTTCTGAACTCACAACAGAGTTCCTCTGTGCACTCCCTTGCACCTGCTCAATGCCCACCTGGTAGAGATTTACAGAACTCCTCATAGATTCTATCTGCAACTGTGTTTCTCCATAATCTTACCTCTTGAGGTGTTCAGCGACCTCCAAGGTCTTTTTCAGAGTTGATGATTTTAGCTTCTATGCCCACTTGGCACGTCTTTGTCTGAATCCACAGAGTTCAGAAGTGCTTCAGTGCACTGGCTATCAGAACCCGCAATGTTCTGTCACACCCTCCTGGTATGAAGCCTCAAAGGCCTTTCAAGCCTGAAATCAACAACCTGCAAATGTACAATCACAACATACATTCACAGCATAAATAGAACACTCACAGACATTCATTCAACACAGAATACATGCAGGAAAAATTGCTTCTGTTTGTATTAATGGAAAATGCCTATTTTTACAAGGTGTTCTCGAGCTCAGATTTTAACAGAGTCTCGGCTCCTTCTCCACTCTCTCTTGTGCATCTCTAACTATTTTAAAATGAGATCAAAATTGATCTTTTACATGAGGGGGTTCTTCGATCTCTTCCCTCCAATCTCCCTACCCTATTCAATTACATTGAATGGGTTGTCTAGTCTAGAATCTGGATCTAGATCTTATCCTTCAACATTGAAGGCCTACCTACTTCCACCCCTATGCAAAGCATGGCCTCACGGCTCAACAACCTAAAAAATTTAATTACATTCAATTTCAAAATTGAAAACGAGGGTTGCACCTCTCTTCAGACTTGAGTACATGCGCTGACGTGGATGGCTGGCTGACGTGGAGAGATGCTCCTGCATCATACTTCACATTTGCAAAATTCATGAGCTCTTGCTCATGATATTCCACTCTCATCTGTGGAAATCCTCCTGGATCCCAAACAAATTTCTGGAGCTGTTCATCTGCTCCATCTCTTTGCTTGTTGCTTCTGTTGCTGCTTCTTCTCTTCCCAACTTCTCCTCGTTGGCAGTCTCTGCTGACTCTACCATCAGCCTCTTGATCTTCTTGATCACTTCATCCAACTGCTCTAGTGGCTGAATCTGCTCATGCAGTCTGCTCAGCTGCAAAATTTTTCTGTAGTCTGGCAGATCGCAATGATCTCCCATGCCTGCTTCATCAGCTGCTTCCAACTTCACCTGTTGGATGTGCACACTCTGCACATTCACCCTTCTCTCCAGGGCTTCAATTTGCTCATACAGATTAGCCAAACTAATGTTGTCTGCTTCTTCTTCTTCTGCATACTCCCATGTTGCAGTACTTTTAGCTACCTGGACGAAAGTATTGAGCCATTCCTTAGAATGTTCATTCTCTTCTTCTTTTGCTTGGGCAGTCTCAAATACCCACTGCAATTCTTCTTTGATAGTCTCAGCTGGCTGTCTTTCTCTTGTTGTTGTTGCTTCATCTGCAACAAAGACTTTGGCCTCCTTTGGGCTAAGTGGTAGGAATATCCCAATTTCCCCAATCATTAGAAGGCTCCTCTGATCCTCCTCCTTTTTCAGTTGCATCTGCTGATCCAAACTCACCTCTGAGTTTAGGAGACTCTCACATAGCCTCACCTGCTTATCCCTGCCCACCTGGCAATATGGGATTTTCCTGTTTCTTCCTTGGCAGACTATGAGATCAACTGATCCCATCTTTATCAGTACCTCAGGGTGAATTGAACTCACCTCCGAGTCCATGAGACTTTCAGACAGTCCCATCTCTGTCCCCTTGCCCACCTGGCAAACTGGAAACTTACTACTGCCCTCCTGGCAGTCTGTGAGATCCCACAGTGATCTCGATCCATTGCCCTCCTGGCAATGTGAAACTCCTCGGATCTCCTCATGACAGTCTCTGAGATCCCACAATGATCTCGACCCCTTTCCCTCCTGGAAATTGGGAATTTCTTCTCTGCCCTCCTGGTAGTTCTTGAGATCTTCAGTTGATCCCATTTCATCCTCATCATCACTGAGATTTCTCCCAGTCTCTGGCTCACATATATGAACCCTCTCTTCTGGTCTGTTGAGGTTTTCAGCATGCCTCAACCACCTTCTCAATAGCCTACGCTATCTTCTAGCCATCAACTCCTTGACTGGCCATTTTGCTTTCATCTTCCTCATGGGCCATTCGTATACCCATCTCGACCTTGTATTCTGCTGCATCCGAAATGCAAGCTTTTCCATTTCTGCCCTTATATCAGTGAGTTCCTCATCTATTTCATATCTTCTCATCATCTCTGGTTCTTTCCAGCATATCTACAACCTTCAGTAGCCATATCGTTGTATTTGTCTGCTCTCCTACAAACCTGTTGCTCACCTGCAAGCAATCACCACAGAGTCTCCAACACTCTATATTCTTTTTCCTTCTGATTCTCTACATGAAATCTATAGACAGAGTTAAATCTTTGATACCACATTGACATAGACCTCTTGGCCCTCAGGTCGAGATCCGCTCACAGGATCATTCTTTAACTCCCTCGAGCTGAATCGACTCTTTAGATTCCCTGGTGGAATCACAAATTATCGATCCACGGGTCCTTCGGGAAGGTCCCCTGTGCGAACAACACTAGGCATGAGCTCCACCTTCTCCAAGAGACCACAACACTAACACCAAGGCCCAATTCCAAAGGCACTTGTCGCAATCTCGTGACCTCACTAGTCGAAGCTCTGACTCTTCCTTCTCCAATACTACGATATTCGAAATCACGAAATGGGTATAGCTCCTTTCTGTCATCACCTTCTAAGCATGACCGTCGGCTAGGCTAAGCGCTAGCACCTCTCACTACTTGCCACTTCACGAGTTTCAACGTCGAGCTCCCATGCTCTTATCTCGCGAATCCCCGAGACTCCTTTCCTTGTCAGTGCCCTCCACACGTAACCGTAGGCTAGGGCTTAAATACCAGCGCCTCTCACAACTCGCACCTTCGTGAGTTCGTGGGTCGAACTCTCATGCCCTCCTATTGCGATCTCCCAAGACGCGATAAGTCAATGCCGGGTTGACTCCTTCCTTGATGCTTTTCGCTATTAGTAACCTCGTAGGTTGAAGCATTGAGCCTTCACGCTCTTATCCCGCGAATCCCCGAGATGTGAGAAATCAACAGAGCATTGACTCCCTTCTTTAGGCGACGTGTGTCTTCCTATATATCATGCGGGCCCCACCTTATGGCTCTACCACATGCCTACACGAGCCTCTGCTCTCGACACTTCATGACTTATGATGTCAAAAGTGACCCCTCTCAACCTCCGAACCCCCAAATGCACGATAGGTGATGGGGTTCCTGATCCAATGGTCCTCCCATTCTCTAGATCCAATGGTTGTCCTTGCTCCTCACAATTTTGTGACTTCGCGACTTGGAGCACCCAACTCTTGGGCTCTCACCCTGTGAACTTCCGAGTTCACGAGACCCAAATCCTGGAGCTCTTCGACACTTCGTCGACTCCGCGATTGCTGCAACCTGTCTTCCTTAGATGGACATCTGCGATTCTCTCACTTCACCACTCATGACTTAGAGAACACAAATCCTGGGCTCTCACCTTGCGAACCTCCGAGTTCATGAGATCCCTATATCTCTACCACCTGTCCTCCTCCGATGGATGGCTGCGATTCTCTCACGACTTCGCCACTCGCGAAGTCAAGGACTTCCTTCTCTAAACCCTGATGTCTAAATCCCCGATATGAGAGATCTCACGACATGTGTCTGCTCCTAGACAAACGGTTCATATCTAATCTCACCTCTTCGGGATTTCTGATGTCTAGTTCCCAGACTTTCGTCCTCCAGACTCCCGAACTCCCAAACATCGATATCCCGATACGAACTCCTTCTTGGGACTTTCGCTTCTGCTGCTCTTCATGTGAGGTTTAAACCTTGTGCAACTCTCGACGGATCCAACGACTGTTGGGTTCTTCACTCAAGATCTGATGGTTCAGATCATTTCTCCTATGCGCTCCTCCTGTACTGCCTCTTGGACGTGGAAACCTTTAACAGTTCAGATCTTTTCGGCTGATCTGACGGTAGCTATTGCTCCTGCCAAGCCTTGGCACGTTCTTCCTGCACTTGGAAGAATTTTAAATTCTCAAAGGCCTCGACCTTTGTTCATCTTCTTTGAGAACTCTTCATCTTGAGTCTCGCCTGCATTCTTAAGGACGCTACTCCTCCTGAGCTTTAGAGACTCTAAACTCTCCCAAAGAGTCCTTTCGCTTCTGCACTCCTTGCATCTATGCCTTCGTGCACTAAAAGCACTACTCCTCCTGAGCTTATCCTTTTAATCCTCAAGAGATTTTGTGACCTCTGCGCCTCTACAAAGTTTTTTCATACAAAGTGCTACTCCTTCTAAGCTTTCCTGCTCCTCAGGCCTTAAGGAAATAAATCCTTCTTCCTTTCTCCTAGAGATGGAGAATTATGATGCCCTCCTGGCACTCTGTCTGCTCAAGTAACCTATTGCTGAGTCTTTCAGGGTGTTTAGCAACCCTGCGAAGATCCTTCAGTGGACTCTTCCCCAATCACAGAACTCAACAGAGTTCCCTTCTTCTTTGTGCCTATATGCACACTGTCTCAATGCCCTCCTGGCAGAGTATCAAGAACCCTAAATGATTCTTTCTTCTATCTAAACTCACAGTAGATTTCTTCCTCTGTGCACTCCTTGCACTGGCTCAATGCCCACCTGGAAGAGATTTACAAAACTCCTCATAGCTTCTGTCTTCTTCTAAACTCACAACAGAATTCCTCTGTGCACTCCCTTGCACCTGCTCAATGCCCACCTGGCTGAGCTTTACAGAACTCCTCAGAGATTCCGTCTGCAACTGTGTTTCTCCACAACCTTGCCTCCTGAGGTGTTCAGCAACCTCCAAGGTCTTTTTCAGAGTTGATGATTTCAGCTTCTATGCCCACTTGGCATGTCTTTGTCTGAATCCACAGAGTTCAGAAGTGCTTTAGTGCATTGGCTATCAGAGATCGCAGCATTCTGTCACACCCTCCTGGTATGAAGCCTTAAAGACCTCTCAAGCCTGAAATCAACAACCTGCAAATGTACAATCACAACATACGTTCACAACATAAATAGAACACTCACAGACATTCATTCAGGAAAAACTGCTTCTGTTTGTATTAATGGAAAATGCCTGTTTTTACAAGGTGTTCTCGAGCTCATATTTTAACAGAGTCTCGGCTCCTTCTCCACTCTCTCTTGTGCATCTCTAATTATTTTAAAATGAGATTGAAATTGATCTTTTACATGAGGGGGCTCTTCGAGCTCTTCCCTCCAATCTACCTACCCTATTCAATTACATTGAATGGGCTGTCTAGTCTAGAATCTGGATCTAGATCTTAGCCTTCAACATTTAAGGCCTACCTACTTCTATGCCTATGCAAAGCACGACCTCACGGCTCAATAGCCTAAATTTTTTTATTACATTCAATTTCAAAATTGAAAACAAGGGCTACGCCTCTCTTCAGACTTGAGTACATGCATTGACGCAGCTGGCTGGCTGACATGGAGAAATGCTTCTGCATCAAAACGGACCTCCACCTTTCTCTTCCATGTAGTCCCTCAGGCATTCCTTCTCCTTATTCGGGTCTCCAGCGCAACTGGTCCAAAATCTCAATACTGAAACTCTTAATACTTGCAGCTATGAGCCATGTTGGACACAGGCCACTACTTCTTAGACATGTAGCCCTCAAGGCATGACTGGATCACACCAGTGACCCCTACATCCAACTATCTCGTGGATAATTCTTTCGCAGTTCAGTCCCCCCTTCCCGAGACCAATACTCAAGTGAGGATGGATGGAGGAGGCAGGTAAGTGCATTTGAGTGCAAGAGGGTAAGAATAAGGTAACTCAAAGGTGATGGAGCGAACAAGCCAATGACCAACCCCACAATCAGACCAAGGGTGGGTTTAAGTATGTTCATGGGGAAATCAAGAAGCTCCTGGCCTCCCCAAGAAACTCACGTAATCGATTCCCCCCTTTAGTAAAAGGGTAATTAACATAGGAATAAACATTTAGCCTTTCAAGACACCTCTCTTATGGAATCATATCCCCCTATAAGTCTATTCCTTGTCCATCTAGCAACCAACTATGTGTTTATTATTAATAATGATCAAAGCATTGCATTTCTTGGGCATACTAGCCCTTTAATAATTGTTTGGGCACTCAGGCCTCTCAGCATTGCAACAATACATAATTTAAAATGGGGGTTCAAAACCCAGGGTGTTACATTCCCTCCCCCTTATTTTGGCATTGTCCTCAATGCATATAAAAAATAGAGATCAAAATCTCAAATTTATTCAAAAAGCGGAGGGTACTCTTCCCACATGGCATCTTCATGATCCCAGGTAGCATCTTCAGAACTGTAGCAGGTCCACTGAACTTTTACCACCTCTATAACTAGATTATGGAGCATTTTTACCTTTCTGTCCAATACCCGTGCTAGTTGAACTTGAAAGTCTCCCTCCGTCTCTACCTGAATTAGATGCCAATCAATAACATGGTTAGGATCATGTACATATTTCTTTAGTAAAGATACATGAAATTCATTATGCACATTCATGGAAGTAGGTAATGCAAGCATGTATGCAGCTGGCCCTATTCTGTCCAATATTTCAAAAGGACCACAGAATCTGGCTACCAGCTTTGTACAACTACCCAATTTCAAAGAGCTTTTCTTAGGCTTCACTTTCAAACGTACATTCTCCCCTACTTTAAATTCTCTAGCTGTCTTGTTCTTGTTTGCATAAGCTTTCTGTCTATCCTAAGCTACCTTTAAATTCTGCTTAATCTTGACCACCTGGTCTTCCATGTCCTTGAGCAACTCTGACCCAAGTATCACTCTGTGTATTGGGTTTTCCTAGTTCACTGGAATATTGCATTTCCTACCATATAAGGCTTCAAATGGGCTCATTCTCAATGAATTTTGATACCCATTGTTATATGCAAACTCAACCAAGTGTAAGAAATCTTCCCACTTAGATGGCTTATCCATCACTTGCATTCTCAACATGTATTCAATTATTCAATTGACTCTCTCTATTTTCCCATCTGTCTGGGGATGATATGTTGTGCTAAAGTTTAGATTTGTGCCAAATCCTTTAAACAATATCCTCAAGAAGTTGGAGGTAAACTTTGTATCTCTGCCCGAGACAATTGTCTTAGGTATCCCATGAAACCTAGCAATTTCCTTCATGAAAATTTATGAAATATTAGCCACTGTATGCATTGTCTTCACAAGTATAACAAAATGAGCAACCTTTGTTAATTTGTCAACCACCACCATGATTGAATCATGTTGCTTATTCATTCTATGTAATCCTGTGATGAAATCCATGGTGATCACTTCCCATTTCTTTTTTTGGAATTGGCAATGGCTGCAACAAACCTACTGGGTGCCTATGCTCAGCCTTCACCTTCTGACAATCCATACATCGAGCGATGTAATCAATAACATCCTTCTTCATTCCCGGCCAAAAGAACCGGCTTCTTATTGTTGTAATTATTTTTTGGTAACCGAGATGGCCAAAAGAATTGGCTTCTTACTGTTGATGGTTATGGGTACAGTGGAAGCATGGTGGGCCCATAACCCACAGGTCCCAAGATCGAAACCTAGCTCTAAAACCAATCTGTAACATACCCCGCCTGCCACAGGCCTTGGTATGCTACCTGCAAGCCCACCCTTGGATTTCTTTCTCATATTGATACCTTCTTTGTTTATTAAATATGTATAAGATAAGAGAATTAATGACATGCATAGTAATATCCAACAAGCATGCATGTTATAAAGATTCAATTAACGATAATTAAATATACAACGGAAAAGCATTCATACACAGATAATAATATCACAATAGAGAGAACTTATTTTTATGAAACATGACACCAACTAGTTGCAGACCAAGGATGTTCGACCCAACCATAGACACCACTTCTCCAAATCTCAACAATAGTGTCATCCCCGAGCCAGGGCTATGAATTCACAAGGACGGTTCCAGAGTGTTACTTGGATTCCCAAACTGGTCAGCTCCCAAGCTCTCACAGGCTTCCCAACACTCACAAAAATCCAAGTACCCAACTCTCTTCTACCCAGCTTGCACCACCCAAGAGAATGGACCTCCACCTTTCTCTACCACGCAAACCCTTAGGCAGTCCTTCTCCTTATTCGGCCTCTAGTGCAATTGGTCCAAAATATTAATGCTGGAATGCTCAGGACTTGTAGCTATGAGCCATGCTGGACATAGGCCACTACATCTCAGACATGTAGGTCTCAAGGCACAACTGGATCACACTAGCGACCCCTACAGCCAACTATCCTAGGGATAATTATTTCGCAGTTCGGTTCCCCTTCCCTAGACCAATACGCAAGTGAGGATGGATGGAGGAGGTAGGTAAGTGCATGGGAGTGCATGAGGGTAAGAATGAGGTAACGCAAAGGTGATAGAAAGGATAAGCCAATGACCAACCCCACAATCGGACTAGGGGCAGGTTTATGTATGTTCGTGGGGAAATAAAGAACCTCGTGGCCTCCCGAAGAAGCTCACGTAAAGGTAATTAACATAGGAATAAACATTTAGCCTCTCAAGCCCCCTCTCTTGTGGAATCATAGCCCCCTATAACTCTAGTCCTTGTCTGTCTAGCAACCAACAATGTGTTTATTATTAATAATAATCAAATCATTACATTCTTGGGCATACTGGCCCTTTAATAATTGTTTGGGCACTCAAGCCTCTCATCATTGTAATAATACATTATTTAAAATGGGGGTTCAAAACCTGGGGTGTTACAGGAAGAGATCAGAAAACTGCAAGAATAGGTAAAAAACCTGCAAGAGCTGAAGTCTATGTTCCAAGCTAGTCACCATGTAGAAATGCATAAGTCTTAGAGGCTTAGTCAACAACTACAACAGCTACAGAAAGAGACTGTCATGTCAAAGACCTTAGCCCAAGATAAGGAAAACATTTGGATTGGTATCAATAAGTCTATGGAAGAAATTTGGACATCAATACAGCTCATCTTTGAATAGCATGAATTGGTACACAAGGCCAGAGAAGCAATTGAAAAAATCAAAGAATAACTAGGAGAAAGACCTACATAGGCCAGTGAACTCATCAAATTCCTAAGCTCCAAAAACAAGGAGTTAGAAGAAATGGAAATTGAAGACAGAACAGAGACCATCCTTGAGATCAAGAAGGTCCTGACCAAGAAAGGATTGATGTTGCAGTTAGAGGAAAAGGCTCAAGTGATGGACATAGAAGTACATAGATTTTTCAGCAAGTTCGAAGTGTTACATAAGAAAGGTCTCTCTAGACTATTAGTACTCAATGAAAAGATGATCACTCTGTCATATTACAAATAGAAAATCAGTGCAATGGAAAAGGACAGTTCCAAGTTTGTAGGGATACAAAGAAGCATTACTGGTAAATCTTTCCTAGAGACATTACAGTTGGACTTGAGTATTCAGCATGAGATAAAACATATCTTCATCACTAAGCCTACTTTTTCTAAGTATACTAAAATGGTTGAGATATATAGAAAGTTACTCAAGGTTTCCATCCTAGATAAAAAGAGATGGGAATATCTATGCTCTTTACTTGAGTAAAGACAATTTTGAGGTTCGATTCGGCAAGGAGAAACCAACCAAAAGTCAAATATATGAGTCACCAACCACTTCCACCAAATCAACACCAAGGATCTGAGGAAATCAACAAAATTCCTATATTTTTGTAATTTGAGATCAAATTAGTTAGATATTTCCTCCATAATATCCTAGTCATTTATAACAGGATCTGATGTAAATAGTTTTAAAAATACTTCTTTCTTCGAAGTATTGAGGGTTGATTTTTGCACCTAGGAGGTATTGTGTAATTTTTCAAAGGATCGACTAGTAACAAAATAGGCATGTTCATAGGATTATTGTGTCAGGTTGTTGGTGATGTCTTTCTGTCTTTGTTAAATGTTTTCTCTGTAATCATTTCATGTATTTCAAATTCTAATCATGAAAAGAAAGTCAATAGAACATAATTTATATTGTATACTCTGTCTCTGGTTTTTTATGATATGTATGTTTTCATCTAAAACTGAGTGAATGAATTCTCAGCCGCTCCTCTTCTTAGTGGACTTTCCCCTCTTTTTCCCTCTTATTCATCTCATTTAATATGAATAGATCCAACAGTTTTACTACCCTACCCTGTGAAGAAAACCTTATAAAATATGAATATGATCCTTATCTTTAAAAACAGACCCCATAGTCCAATGGAAAATTAAGCATTCTTTCAGCCAATTATTACAAACAAGCAAATTTGAACTGTCATAACTAGCCTAACATTTAAAACTTAAAAAAATCTAAATCATACAGAGAGATCCCTCTCTGAAGTTGGCAGGGCTAGATCCCAGCTTCAAAAGTGGTTTTGATAGTTACCTCTGTCAATTTATTCTACCCTTATACAACCTCTGGAAATTATAGAGTGATAACACAGTGGCGACCATACTAGGGGACTGAACAAATTTTCCAAGTTTATGAATTGTCTTCCTTAAAAGAGAAAACTTTATTTCTAAACAATCAAAGATCTAAATTTCAAGAGATAAATGTTCATAGGTTGTTAAAATTTGTAAATAATTAATTAGGTTTCTAAAAGTTTAATTTTTGGCTCCAAAAAGAATTCATACTAGATCTCACCCTGATCCAGAACCTATAAAAGTAGTAGATAATATTAGAAAAAATAATTAGAAAAAGAAGTACAACATAAAGTTAAGGGAGTAGTAGTCCTCTTCCTAGGGCCACCTCTCTTCCAGAGAAGTTTGTCACAATCCAAGACATCCAGTTTGATCTACATTTTGAACATAGCCTTTTCAGAACCAAATCTGACAGCTTTGTGGATTAAACATTTTTAGATCAAACTATCCTCCAACCTAGAATCCCTTAAAGACACTCTCCTAGAATAGATCTTGATTAGCAAATCCTTCAAAACTTAAAAAATTTACAAGATCTAGCATCAAAATTTGATCAAGCTTTACACAAAGCCTACATTCAACATTCTATTGAAATTTATGCCCTATCCATCTTTGCATATTCTATCAATCCTCAATTGACTAATCCTATATCTTCCAGCCTTCCCTCTTCCACATATTCCACCACTTATCCATCAATTATACAGGTTACCATCCAGCCTACCACATGTTTTCTTACTATCCAACCTCCTCCACTAATCATGGAAGCAATATATGATCCCCTTGTTTTGGCCACTCCCTTACATAATATGCCCCAGGATTATCAAATTAGGATTCCTCAGTTTGATAGCACTAGAAGTATGACTACACAACAACATGTTGACAAGATGAATGACTTCTTTGACCTGCAAGAGGTAGATGAGGAAGATGTCAAAATGAGGTTGTTTGCCCAAAGTTTAACTGGTGAAGTGAAAAAATGGTTCAACAACTTACTAGCTGCTAGCCTTAATGACATTACTACTTTTCACCAATATTTTCTCAATAGATTGGAAGTAAAGGAAAATCCACTTCAAATATTATCCGAATATGAAAGTATAAAAATAAACCAAGGGGAAAGTGTACAGGATTATTGCACTTGATTTAACAATATTTATAATGCAATTCCAACAAACATTCAACCTCCTCAAGGCTTATCTTTGATCAAATTCCCTAATGGTTTTGATGTTGACATGTCTTATCAATTGAGAGAAAGAAACCCTGCAACTTTGGAAGGAATGAAAAAATGTGTTGTGAGTGTAGAGGAAAATATGTTGGCTAAGAGAGATAGACAAAGAACAGAAACGAGGGTAACTATCAAAGATGAACCATCCACTTCCACTACTAATGAAAAAATAGACTCGTTATTCAAAATTATGGAAAGAATGATGGAAATATTATAAATCACTGATAGGAACCCAACAAGGGAAAATCAATCTGGTCCTCAAATTAGGAATCCTAATTTCAGGAGAAATCCTCCCCAAATCAGACAAAGAGAACCTAGAGAACAAAGAGAACAGAGAGGCCCTGATCAACAGATTAGGCCACCTTTCCAAGAAAATTATGTTAATTAAGGGGAAGAAACAATTTAGGGACTTGATGATGTTCACATTAATCTTATGGGAATAAATGATAATTATTCTATTTTTCTTACTGAAGAAGAACAAGATCTTTTCCTTCTGTCGTAAGCTAAAGTTGATGAGGAAGAATTAGAACATCAAGCTTTTGAAATTGCAATAATGGAAATTCATAGACAGTATAACTTGAGAAGTAAAAGGTCCAATGATAATCCAACCAATAATGCTTCTCACTTTAAAAAGAAAACAAATACACCTGCCAAGAAAGTTCTTGATAGCCTTCCAAAGAAAAATTCAAAGGTCCCAACAAAAAGAATATCTGACTCTGTATAAAAAACAACTCAAACTGATGTTCCATCCACCAGCCAGACCAGAGATGCTTCACAGAAGAATGTTGTTGAGAAATCAGATCTCCCTAATCAAAATAAAACTCCAACCTTATTTAGCCTGGAAAGTGAATTGGAAAAGCTCAAAATACCTATTCCTCTAACAGAATTGATGAATAAGAATTCTTACAGATCACAGGTGATCAAATATCTGAACATAGAGTTAGGAATGGGAAAATAATAAACAATGTTGATGATCAACCAGAGTTGTTATTTGGGCCTAAATTTGATGGAAAATCTGAAAGTGGTGTTGTACCTCCTTTTTATGTTAGTTTAAATATTCATGAAAACACTTTGCACATTGCCATAATAGACTCTGGTGCTTCTCACAACCTTATGCCTAAGGCTATTATGGAGAAATTGGGACCTGATATCACTAGACCTTACAAAGATTTATATTCTTTTGATTCAAGTAAAGTTAAATGCATAGGTATAATCAAAGATTTGTGTGTTACTTTGGCACAAATCCCAGCCAAAAGCATGGTAATGGACACTGTTGTTGTAGACATACCTCCGAAGTATGGCATGTTATTGTCTCTCTCATGGGGATCCAAATTACAGGGTACCCTATAACTGGACATGTATTATGCTACCATCCCCAACAAAGGAGATTATACATGGAAACACTGATGAAGTACATGGTCAGTAGTCAAGAGAAACCACATAACTACCCCTTATACTCTGTTGATTCTAACCTTGACTCTTTTATTTTATATAATGATGGAGACATGGAAAGACAAATTGCAAACTAGGAGGATGATGTTTATAATTTGGAGGAAAACAAAACATCCCCTGAAGAAGACAAAACCGTCATGGTACAATTTGATGAACCAAAAGAACCTCTGTTGAGTTTAGAATTTGATGGTGATGTTAGAAAGGAAGGATCATGAGCTAGGGTGTGGGTTTCAACTTCAAAAGAAATATATACAGAAATTCATTCCTACAAATTGAATTTTCATTGTACCAATAATATAGTTGAGTATGAATCTTTAATGCTTGGTTTCAAATTGTTAAAAAGGATTGGTGCCAAGAGAATTTAAATAAGGGGGGATTCTAAACTCATAATAAAACATATTAAAGGTGAGTACTTTGATAAACACCCGAGACTGAGAGCATACAAAAATGATGTTTTAGATTTCTTCCATTGCTTTACCGAATATTATTTGCAAGTGATTCCCAGAGGCCAAAACATTCTTGCTGAGTTTGGAAGGATGCAGGACAAGGTGGAAGTATTTTGCGATAGTCAAATTGCTATTCATTTGGCTAGAAATACAGCTTATCACAGTAAGATAAAGAATATTTCTATGAAATACCATTTTGTAATACAGGTTGTTGATGAATTGGGAGTGGCTCTGAAAAAATTCCATACAAAAGTGAATTCTGCAGACATGTTTACAATACCATTTTTTTTAGATAAGTTGTGATGGTGTTTGGATTCTCTTGGCTTGTAGAAAAAGTGATGAATTAATTTGGGCATGATATATCGGGTAAATTTTTGTCAAGGTGGAGACTGTTGGAAACATGCCAACCAATTTTCCATGCACTCACATGGACATGCATATCAACTATATTTAAAATGTGCATGCATGCACGCTTCTGTGAACAGTTTGAGTAATTGGTGGATCTTATTATAATAATTTTTTCTAATTGTTTGAGAGCTATTATATATATGAGCATACCCATAGAGGTGGAGAGTTCAGTGTATAGAGTGTGGTTTGTAGTGTGTGAGAGCAAGACACAATATTGAGGTGTTTTGTGTATGAGAGGAGAAGATGGTTGTATGCCTGTGATTGGTTATTGTAATTCTCCCTTGAATAATAAGAATATCGATTATCATTTCTTGTGGTTTTTACCCGTATTGGGTTTCCACATAAATCACTATGTCCATTGTTTGTTTTTTGTTCTCGGTTTATGTTTTTTTAACTTGTTTATGCTCTGTTAAAGTGTTCTATTTTTTCTTCCACTTCTTAATAATGACAACATCCTTAAGAAACGTTAGGTATTTACAAAAATTTCAAAATGTTATTTTGGAAAACTTTGTAAAAAACACTTCACGATGATGCATAAAGCTCGTTGTTTAACATTTAACATTTAGTAACATAGAACCAGTTCTCTACATGCAAAACAACTGGCATATTTGTTTTTGAATCAGAGTCATTTTGGAATCAAAATCACTGGCTTCCATGGCCCAGGTACCTCTACCATTAATTGAAACCATAATTTGACTGAATTCTTTAATTCAATCTTGCTTCTATCAGTGTAATATACTTGTTTGTTCTTGTTTCCTTAATATTTTATGTTCATGCATTTTCAGGTAGAAGGGAAGAGAAATGTGAAATGAGAGTGGCACTCAAAAGGAGATGTAAATAATAAAGGGTAGAGAACTTATTTTCAATATGGACTATGATGATACTAGTCCTACTCCTCCATGTTTTCCAGGATCTGGTGTTCATGATTTGACTCCTATTGGACAAATTCCATGAGTATACTAGGGTTAATTGTTTTTAGAAAATTTGATTTAGTACGAATATTCAGAGTTATAATTTTAGAATAATAATCATATTTTCAGGAATTTGTTATTTAATCGGTTAGTCTTCGTGCTTCTTTTGGTTAAATCTCCTATTCTAGGAAATTACAAGTTTCTTAACCTAAGGTACTGATATTCTAAATTGGGAATGATTATTTTTAGTAGTTCATATATTTCTATAAACAAATAATAGCGTGCAATTCAGATCCATTATATTTTTATTTTGGACCTGAGTTCAAATTCCTTGAGCAAGTATTCTTGTGCTTGGAAATAAAGCAATGACGACCATAAAGGTAGAAAATTGGAAACTATTCAGAGGTAGTTTGGCCATTATTAATTTTCTTTAAATAACCATTGTTCAAATGATCTTACCTATTATTTTTCTATTTGAAGTAATATAGTATCATACACATTATTTCTCAGTGTGGAATTCATAACCTTTCCTCGAGTATTTTATTTCTTTTGTTAAGAATCATTTAGGAAACAATGGTCATCTGAACACATAGAAAGTGTAGGGCATGAAGGTTCACAATTGAAGTTATAATATTTCAATGTGGGATATTTGTGTGAATTTCATATATGCATTCTTTTGCTTTGCGACTTTGAATTGCAGATAAGTTAAAATGAAACAAACATACAAATGGATGAGATAATTGAATGGAGACTTTCTTAAGCTACATAGTGAGATTGTAGATGAGGACATGAGAATGTAGGAAGGTAACTTACTTTCGCATTTATGTCTGGTGATATTTCTCACTAAGGTTCATCATAAAACCCTATGGTTGAATGAGTCGATTTAGATAGATGTTGAGGTTATTCACAGAATAACAGGTCTTCCGACCAAAGGAGAACCTGTAAAATCTGATTCTAGAGAAAACAATAGATGGACCAATAAACTCACAGGTAAGACCCTTTGATCCAGATTGTTTTCGGAACAAAATGTAGAAAGAGAAATTACAATGAAATACTCATGAAAATTGCCAGAAACAGAAAAATACAACAATACTTGATTTCTATTAATGAAAGAATTGTAAAGAGACTGTAAAAATACAGAGTGCAATACTCTCTAGAATGGTGGGAGATTTATCTCTGAGAAGAGATGTGACGACTACACTCATTCGCCAGAAGATGATTACAATGAGGCTCTGAAGGAATTTTTATGATAAACATCCATGCAAAAAACCTATACATCCAAAAATCTAATCCTAGGAGATGAAACACCACAGGTCATGTGGGCCCCATTTGGGTACATTAGTACATTAACTTCTTGTGATCGTAACTTTTGCATACGATCTCTGTTTTAGGCACATGATAGCATGTTGGAAAGGTATTTTAGAGAACTATGCATTATGTCATCAAACTCTGGCTTCGTCTATAATTTGACTACGTCACGCCAAAATAACATTGTTTAGGGCCCCAAAACGCCCCTGGAAGTAAAAAAAGATGTGTTGAAATGAAAAAATAAAAAATAATCCAGTTGAATTAGGTGGGAGGCCACCCGTATCAACCCGGAAGATGTGTAAGGCTTCAAACAACCTCAGACGTATAGAACCCACAATTACAAACAAGTACAAAAGAAAGTGTTGAACTAAAAACTGACAAGAGGAGCCAATTGGAATAGGCGGGTGGCCACCAATATCCACCTAGATCAATCCTCCCCCCTTAGGAAGTAATGGTCTCCATTGTGTTGAGTGCCCAGGGAAGAGGGGAAAGCATTTTTTGAATTTGAAGCTCGGTGAGTTGTGTGCCTTGTTGGAGAAGTTGTGCTTCTTAACTTGTGGCGGACTGTTACAAACCTATTGTTGGAGGGGTTGTATCTGTTCCACCAATGTGTTGTCTTTGGGTTTGATGGTGCATTGTGTAGGAACCATTGTAGGTGAAGAAACAATATCTTCTTTCTCTTCGACAATTTGTTTTTTTTTGTAGAAGGTGTTGAGGCTGCAGTGGTTGTAGTGGTCTTCTGTGCATCCTTTGAACAGACTATGAAGAGGATGAATTTTTTTGTATGAGAGATTACCTTGTGCCACTTTTTTGGTGGAATAGTAGTCAGAACTACCTCTAGTATCCTATAGAGATGACCTCCCAGAGTAATATTGACACTATGGGGTCTAGACCCATAGATAACATGACGTTTCCACATATATGGGTGGCCCAAAAAAACATCATAGACATCAAGAGGGGAAACATCACACACTACCTCATCCTTGAAGGGTTGGATTCCATAGGACAGGCGACACTGTTGGTTGACATGGATATTTCGTCCCTAGTGAATCCACCCGATGTTGTATGGTTGCGAGTGTGGTGTTGTCAAAAATCCCAACTGTTTGGCGACATTAGTTTAGATGAGGTTGTTTTGGCTACCATTATCAACAATGAAATGCAATGGGGTCCCCTTGACCCACATATTTGAATGGAAGAGGCACTCCCCCTCTTCAGGATCTACTAGTTTGTCTAGTTGAATTGTTATGGTCATGACATTAGAAGTGGGATATCCATCGACAACCTATCTATTTTCAATATTTTTTGGATTAGATTCTGAATCAGGGTTCGGATCCGTGTCTTTGACCTCGACCACCAATCACTGTTTCGAGTGACATTCATCAGTGTTATGCCCGGGGATTTTTCGGAAGTCACACCACTTCCCAGTGTCACTCTTCATCTTTTGTTTATCCTGTCTATCCTATGTCTTGGACTGGTTTTCTATAGGCTATTGGTTAGGGTCGTCTCTACCATGCTTTGGTTGTTTCATATTTGCAGACCTGAATTCCTATTTTTTCTAGTGCCTAAATTTATGCTTGATTTTGACAACATATTTATAGGTATCTCCCAATGATGAGATGTTTAGGAAATCCATTTCGGTTTGGATGTACCTCTGTAGAGCCCCACGGTATTTCATAACCAGATGTCGCTCAGAGTCTTTGATACCCATCTTGGTGTGCAAGGTATGGAAGGTATTTGTGAACTCTGGAATTGTTTTGTTCTTCTCTTGTCATAGTGTGGTCCATCTCATGTACTGATCTTCATAGTTATCGATAGGATAGTACGATAGTATTTTTCTTTGACTGCATCTACAAAAAAAATCCCAAGTGGGATCGACCCCATATATTCTAGATTCCTCTGTGGAAATTTTCTCCTAGTAAGTTTCCCACCAATGTTTGACATGCGGGACAGCCTTGACGAGTGCGAAGATGATCTTTTCCCTGTCGAAAAAAATTTGAACAGAGAAATAACCTTCTAATAAATTTAACCATTTTTCTAGGGCATTCACATCTATATGACCTTCAAATATGGGAATATCAAAATTAACTTGTACCTTGAAGTGAGATTTTCCTCCAAAGTGTTAACTTGATGAATATGCATCTATTGTTATTGGCAGGTGTTGAAGGATTTGTTCAAAATTCTCCATCATTTCATACCTCTGTCACGTGAGTGCTTGCTCAAGCAACATGTTAATATAATATTCTTCTCCGTCATTTTTATTTTCTTTCACCATGGATGGTTTATTGGGTGTGTGAGAGTGGTTGTCCTCAAGAGATACAAGCTCAAGACCCAAATGGCTATACTTGGACCTCGTTGGGGACATGCACTGAAAAATGATCAAGAGAAGTCTGCTCTGATACCACTAATCTGTATTATTTTCAGAGTGAAATGTAGGTAGAGAAATTGCAATGAAATACTCATGAAAATTTATATAAACAGAGAAGTACAACAATACTTGATTTCTATTAATGAAATAATTGTAAAGAGACTATAAAAATATAGAGTACAAGACTCGCTAGAATGGTGGCATATTTATCTCTGAGAAGAGATGTGACAGCTATGCTCATTTTGCCAAAAGATGATTACAATGAGGCTCTGAAGGCCTTTTTATGATAAAAATGAATTCCAAAACCCTAGACATCCAAAAACCTAACCCTAGGATATGAAACGCCAAAAGTCATGTGGGCCTCGTTTGGGTAAGTTAGTACATTAACTTCCTGGGGTCATAACATTTGCATACAATCTCAGTTTTAGGCGCATGATAGCCTATTGGAAAGGTATTTTAGAGAAATACGCATTATGCCTTCAAACTCTAACTCCATCCACAGTTTGACTGTGGCATGAAAAAATAACACTTTTTAGGTCCCTGGAAGTACAACAAGATGTGTTGAAATGAAAAAATACAAAATAAGCCAGTTCGATTAGGTGGGAGGCCACGAGTATCCACCTAGAAGATGTGTAGGGATTCAAACAGCGCCGAAAGTGTAGAACCCACAATTACAAAGAAGTACATAAAAATATGTTGAACTAAAAACTAACAAGAGGAGCCAGTTGGAACAGGTGAGTGGCCACCAATATCCACATGGATCACCCTTACTAATGGAAGGAACCTATTCCTAAAATTCAACACCTTTTCCATTGTGATTTATTGATTGGCATGCGAAAAAAGAGAAGAAAACGATGGTTCTCGACGACACTGCACTTGTTTTTTATTTTAATAGTAATCACATTACAAGTCACATTTTGACCATCGAAAGAAAAAGAAGAAGATAACAACGTTCATTAGGATATTGTCGTTAAAATCTATGTTAACAAAGATCATTAGAAGACAATCATTAAAACCTATATTAATAGTGATCATTAGGAAACAACTATAAATTTGTATTGAACTACAATTTTTTGCTAAGCACTATTGATACCCAAAATAGAAAAAGAAAAAATATATTCATGAACTCCTCTCTCGCATTCACATGCCCTTGCAAATTATACACATATAGAAGCTTGTAGAACAAAATGCTATGTATTATTTACATATTGCACATATTAAATTCACATGCCACTTTTTTATTTTCATTCTGAGTTTTTCATCTAGCTAGTATGCAGTAAACCTCAAGAGATTTGGCAAGAAGAGCATTGAAAATTGTTTTCCAGGTATTATTGATTGTTTTCTATAAAAGAATTTATTTTTCCTGCATTAGAAGACATTCATTTTTCTTGTTAATTTAACAGACCTTCATTTTTATTAGACCTCAATGGCTACGCTAGTAGGGAGATTGAAATGGAATTGGAGTGGAGACTAGTGGATATTGGAAAGGAGATTTGGTGAGGAGACATTGATAATATTTTCCAGGCATGGATTGCCATTTTTTGAAAGGTAAGAACCTTCTCTTAGCATTTTCTGAAAGTTTGGAGCTTTGAGGGCTTCGTACCTATGAGGAAGAATGAAAAATAAGATGAATAACATGTGGTGCACCCATTTGAAGAAGTGTCTCATGCGTATGAAATCCAATTTGGTTGCACTTGACACACAACTAGTGTTGGGAATTGATTAAGTGGTGCATAGTCGGTTGCAATCGACACACAACCAACACATGATATGGATTACGTGGTGCATTTTCCCCGCAAAAATTCTCCCATGGCCTCTCTCTCCAATGATCCAAGTCTCCCATGATCAATGCTCCAAGAAGTTCTAACAAAAATTAGGTAATATTTTGTCTTTCATAGAATGATCAAGAGGGACCCTTGTGGTGGGATGCTCATGTCGCGGGTGGTGGAGAATGAATTGGTCACTCCATGCAGCCTACCAAGTAAAATTCCCCACAATGACATGACATTGATGCGGAGAGTCATTCTTTAAAACCTTGACTGCAACAAGTGTAGACTGTCCAAACAACCATTCACAGTTTTTTCTTTTACTCATTTTTTAATCTCGACAATTCTGAGAAAGAAATCGCATACACTAGGGAAATAATGTCACATCAACAAACTTTGAATGAATAAAAAAATTGATTTATAATATTCAATAAATACTAAAATAAATTTATTTCAAAAAATAAATCAACATAATAAGAAATTTGTAACAGAAACTTAGGTTAAAAAATCAAGGTAATAAGAAATTAGGTTATGGTTACAAATTAAACTACATGATATCAGGTCTGGCCTATAGAAGGTAAAAACTAATGTAACAAAATGCATCAGGTAATAGGCCGTCAATAATCGTTGACCCTGAGGAGAAAGCTACAGTGCCTGGCCAGAGGCAGGGACCAATAACAGTGCATAGTTTAGGAAATCAAAATAATGTATTAATTTTTTTTTTAAGATATCGAGACAATGTACATTTGATTTTGTATAATTGTTATCCCATTCCAAAAAATAATATTATTTATTAAAAAAATTCGTGGTGGTGTTTCTACAACTTTAAACACTTTACCTCATGTGGGTTTTCCATCCACGCACGTTTTCATACTTTAAAAACTTATTCGTGTTAATACTTATAAACACTTTATTGTTTTGGGTTTTGATTGTTAATTTAAATGGACCGATTTTCCTATTGATGATATAACAATACAACTCATATGGCTAGGGAGAACTATGTACGTCCCATTTTGAAAGGAGTAAGTTTTCATTATAAGAGTGCCACCTAGGTAAGATTTATAAGGGTAATATCTCTCACATCCTAGGCCCGGATTTATGAGGGTGGTCCCTACAACTCAACCTTAAATCTCCTTTAGAGTAAACAAGTTTAAATATTCTCTTTATATATATAAAACCAACAAATAAAATTTGGGACTAGTGCATCGAAGAGATTACCCTTATAAAGCTTACCTAGGTGGGACTCCCATAATGAAAAACGTACTCCTTTTAAAACGGGGTGTTTGTGTCTGTCTTATATATATACATTCAATATTTTATCATAATAGTGTAAAAGAAAAATTATTTTACAACTTGAGTGGATTTAATGGTTAAGAATATGTGTTTTCTCCTTGAAGGTCAAGGATTCAAATATAGATGGGGGTAGGGATATGTACACCTTCATAGACTTTAGTATAATTTGGTGTTTGGCATGGTCGTTACCTTAAAAAATACATTATCATTTTATTATAATTTTGTTTTTTCAAAAAGTTTAAGGATTTACCAATTTAGTTTATGTATGGAGGATAATCTTGGCTCTTTCTTGAAATGGAAGGGATAATATTTTCAAAAAAGCCTATCTTCGAATCAACACTTTATTTGGTGGTCTCTAATCTTATTTAATAATAGAAAGCCTCACACTTGATCTTAATGGTTATCGACCTCAGATTGTTCATACAAAGTACTAGAATAATTTTGAATATCTAGAGAAACTAATTGTATACAAGAAAACAAAATATGTTTTTAAATTTTAAATAACATAAGAATTATCAATTAGAACTTGATATTTGAAAATTTCAAATTCAACATAAACAATAAGGAAAAACACTAACAAGTGTTGCATGGCAGCGTGGTCCCTCTCAGGTTGGAATGGAAATAAATGCGACCGAGTACAGACACGTGGGTAGCAAGTTGAAGTACATGTTGTATCCATGCAGAATTTAATATTCCTGAATTAGTTTAATTTAAAATTTATTAAAAATTAGTAATGTGTGGTACATCAACAAAGGTTCCTAGTATCTAAGTTTGATAGTACATGAAAGATTTAAAAGGAGCCTGGACAAAAAAAAAAATTTGTACAATAATAATAAGATAATATGGTTCCTAGTTTGAATGTTTGTTACATCAACAATTAAAAGGTTCTTGGACACAAAAAAATTAGCATACAATAGAATAGTAATAACGTCTGTTACATAGGTTCGTGGACAAAAACAAAAAACCTAGTATCTATGTTTGATAGTACAGGAAAGATTTGAAAGGAACCTGGACAAAAAAAAAAAATGTGTACAATAATAATAAGATAATAAGGTTCCTAGTAAGAACGTTTGTTACATCAACATTTAAAAGGTTCTTGGACACAAAAAATTTAGCATACAATAGAATAGTAATAACGTCTGTTACATAGGTTCGTGGACAAAAACACAAAAAATTTAGCATTCCCAAATTAGTTTTCTTTAAAACAAGGGCTCCTGGACACAAAAGAAATTGAAATTTATCAAATTACAGGTTCTTGGACACCATTAATTTAACATACAATAGAATAGTAACAACGTGTTGCATGAAAGGCTCACCATAAATTTAGCACACAACAGAATAGTAACAACGTCGTGCAATAACATTTAAAAGGTTCTTGGACACAAAAAAATTAGCATACAATAGAATAGTAATAATGTTTGTTACATAGGTTCGTGGACAAAAATAAAACAAATTTAGCATTCCCAAATTAGTTTTCTTTAAAACAAGGGCTCCTGGACACAAAATAAATTGAAATTTATGAAATTATAGGTTCCTAGACACCATGAATTTAGCATACAATAGAATAGTAACGACATCGTGCAAGAAAGGCATTCCCGAATTAGTTTTCTTAGAAAGTAATAATGTCAGTTAGATCAATAAAGGTTCCTGGAGAATTTTTTTTTAGCATAGAATAGGAAAAAAAAAAACTAGCATTCTCAAATTAGTTTTCTTTGAAACAAACAACAAAGGTTCTTGGACAGGCATTCCCGAATTAGTTTGCTTTAAAAGAAAGGCTTATGGACACAAAAAAAATGAAATTTGTCAAATTATATGTTCTTGGTCACCAAACATTTAGCATACAATATAATAGTAACAACGTCGTGCAACAAAGGCATTACCGAATTAGTTTTCTTTGAAAGTAGTAACATCTGTTACATCAACAAATAGGACACAAAAAATGTAGCATTCTCGAATCAATTTTATTTGGAACAAACAATAAAGGTTCCTGGACACCCAAAATTTAGCATACAATAAAGGCATTCCTGAATCAGTTTTTTTTTAAATTTATCAAAAATTAATAATGTTTGTTACATATTTCTGGAAATTTAAATGCGTTTGTCATATAGACTAGGATTAGGGCTCCCATGGACCATAAAAAGAAATAAGTACAAGAATTAGGAATGTCGAAAGAAGAAGTGTACGATGGTAGAGAGGAAGACCTAAAAAGAAGAAATTGGAAGTTATGAGTCTTTGGTTATAGTTTTCTATTTAAAGAGGTAATAACTGGATTGATAAAAAAAACAAGATAACAGTATAGACTTAAACTGGATTGATAAAGAAAACAATATGCCAGTGTAGACTTAATATGAAGTTGGTGCATTTTTTTTCCTGTCGTCGATGGTCAGTGGAATCGTGTCGAACGATTGTTGCCCTTCCTGGACGAGGTTGTCCATTCTCTATTGGAACCATTCTTCGGTGTCGATTCTCATGGTGGGGATACTGATTTCATCCTGGATTTATATGTCATAAAGGTCATTTTCTAATTTCCTTATATCCATTGAAATACTATGTAGACTCTGTTCAATTTCTTCATTTTGTGTAGCATAGTCCAATACCTAGCACTCGAGCTCATCTAGATGATGTTCAAATATGTCGTAAAACTTTTCGAAAGAAAAACCCTTTAAAATATCAAGTTGTTCATGGAAGGATTCTTTGGTCATTGACAAGGATTTGAGAATTAAGTTTTGGTCTTGAACCTTGTTGGTACTTTTGGCTAAGTCTATTTGGATCGGGATTGTGAATAAATCTTCCTTTTCTGATATGGCTTGTTTACATGATTCGACAATGAGCTCCAAGTTCTTAACTTTATTTTTCCATCATGCTTTTACTTTTTTGGTCCTCTTTGGGGAGGGGAGTTTCTCTTGTCTTATTTTTAGTTCCGATGTGTTGATGGCATGCTTGGAAAAATGGGTCAATACCTATTCAAAAAATTGTTGATCATTTTTCAAATTCGTCTCCAAATGTTCGAGAAAATCATTTTCCTTCTTTCAGAAGGAAACTAAATTTTGTGATGTTTCCCAGGCTTCAGTAACTAGCTGCATTCTTTTGTTGATATTATTCTCTACAAGGGATCTAGAGCATGCAAGGATGGTAGAGGATACTTTCATCTTGGTTGTAGTGGTATAAGGCATGATTTTTGCTAAAGGACTGGAAAAATCTGGGGTCGCAATGAAAGCCTACTCAAATTCGTTGAGGCAGTCTTTCAGTCTGGCATTTTCCACATCAATTCCTCCAATGGAATCATGAAGAGCATCACCAGTTACTTGGTGAAATAGGTATATTTGGGACAGTTGCATTTTCCTAAAGTTAATCTCTGTGTGAGATTTTCCTTTCCTGTTTGTTACATCTCTCTTTTCAATGACCATAATTTTAGATTGGCTATCAAAAACAACACTCTAGAATATGAAGGATTCATCTTCGTCAAAAATTTCGGTCTCAGCTATTTCCACTACGGATGACCCAATTTTTTGCATGTTCTCAGTTTCAATTTCAAGTTGCACCTGTTCACTTTCAATTTCAAGTTCGAGTTCGTTCTCCTGCCCTGCATTGTTTTTTCTCTTCTTCGTCAGTGGAATTTTGTGAGAACTATCATTTTTTATGCAAGGAGGGTTCTTATCTCCTCCTCTGTTTGAATATTTCTGGGTTTCTTTCTTACTATGGTGGGTTGTTGAAGCGATGCTCTGTGATGTCATTCTCTTGGGAGTGTTGGCAGGGGATTGGGCACTCTTCTCACTGGATACTTTTCCCTGTTGTCTGTACAATGCAGTCATACTTTGCAATGTCTCTGTGTCGCAATCGCCACAAGAAGGATTGTTGTCGTCACTGTCCCTGTCTTCAGTCAGGTGTCTATGTATAAAAGAGCTGTTAAAGACAGCTGTCAGTAAATGTTCTCAAAAAATACCATTAGAGTTGAACACGTTTATCCTTTCAGCATACGTTAGGTTCAATTTCTTGAAATGGCCAAAAAATTCATCAATCTTGTTGACATTTCTACACACAAAGTCTTCGACTTTCCAGGGCAAAGGAATGAACTGTTTTTTTTTTCTTGTCATGGAAAAAATGAAACCAGTGGTTGTATTTCCTTTCTATTTCTGCAAAAAACATCTTGTCGGTGATGTAACATGGAAGGAAACTAGGATTTTCCTTAGAGCCAAATACCATGAGTACACTGTGATTTTCCTTTTGTTCAAGTCTTCCCTTCCATTTAAAAAACTTGGTTTCCTAGCCAGACATCCGCGGGGCATCCTTCCCTAACAATAAATCTTTGAAAACTAAGACAATGCCATTAAAAACTTCATAAAAACAATGGGAGGCCTTGTGCCTCCATAGGGTCTGGTACCAAAATGTTACTGGGTCGAATCCACAATTTATTTTATTGGAAAGAAAAAGTTTTGGAAACAGACAAAAATGCACTATTGAAAAAATCAAGTAGGATGACATATAATATTTATTTGATTCTTTGAATCGTGACAATTGCGAACAGATCCCAATGGAAATTATCTTACCCCAATCGAAAATGAATTGTTCCTTTACTATGAAGTACAAAATATAAATAATTATATGGTAAATGCTTGTCATGGATGCATGTCCCGTTAGTCTTGTAAACAACCAAGCAATTTCCCGGAATGGATTTCTAAAGGAACTTACCTGCAACTTTGTGATATCTTCAGGAACTATTGTTGGGTCTTCGATGAACTCGGATAAGATGTCCAACCCGTTATCATGTTTTTCTAGGAACTGCTTGCAGTGTTGTTCTCTAAACGTCAATGTTGGCTCCGACAATTTTAACATCTTACGGAAGACCTGAGGTGAAAAAGAAACAGGAGAATGGTCGCACAGTGGAATAATTCTTTGGATTGGAACATATTTTTTGGTGCACCAAGAGACAACCTCCTTACAGTCAAAAACCTCAGGGACACAGCTTGCACGAGCGATTCCAGAGGTCCAAATGACTTCATTCTAGGTGGAATGGGATGAATTGTAAAAGTATACACTGGACCACTGGAAGTTTTGGTCCTGATGTTCGAAGATATTTACTATATCTCGACAAAACTTTTTCAACCTGCTGCCATAAGTCTACAAGAATGTTTGCTTGCTCCAGATGATGAATGAAATGAAAAGTTGGAAGGGATAACATAACCCTATGCAAATCTTGGTCCAATGCATGTGAATGGGAGATCTCCTTAAGACTTTTGTTCATTAATGAAAATTTGGATGGTTGTTGCATCATGCATTGTTAACATTAAACACTAGTAATTGCATACATAGAAATGAGAACATGGTGGATATGACAATGAGCAATTAAGTATTGTAGATTTATTGTGTGGTCCAACACGACGATGCGTGTTTGAGATGAACAATCGGAAGGGACAATATAACTCTCCACAGATCTTGGTTTAATGCATAATAATGGGAGATCTCCTTGAGAAATTCGCTCATTAATGATAATGTTGAGGGTTCCTGCATCATCAGATGTTACCATGAAAGGTTTCTAATTGCATACTAAGAAAGTATGGAGGTCACGGGTACAGGAAAAAGCAGCTTCAAAATAGGGTTACAAGGTACAACCGTTGGAGGTGAGGGTGCAAGGGTCAAATTGTATGTCTCAGAAATTTTTGAGTGCAATACGTGTAACATCGAAAAGGGTATGATAGGACAGTCCAAAGGGAAATTTGTATATCACTAGCAAGAGAATAACTAATGTATATCATAAAGGAAAAGAAGTTAGTGGGGATGGAAGGCAACGACAGATACTTTGAAACATTTGTGAGCCATGGTAGAGTGAATATTGTGAGTTCTAGGAGTCCATGGTGGAATTGTAGATCAAAGAAGTTTTGAGTGCATGATGTATAGAACGAAACAAGAAGCATTAAAGTTCAAAAGCACCAACCCAGAAACCGCGGCCACAAAATTGGCACCCGGCAACCGCGGCCACAAAATTGGCTAAGTATGGAAAGGAATAATGGTCGGTCGGATTCGCCATGTGAGGATATAGATGGAGATGAAGATATGTCATCCCACCAATGCTGGAACCCACAATCATAGAAAAGAGATTAAGTATGTAACCACAAAGTGATAATACATGGGAAGAAGAAAAGGGAAAAAGGACTAAGGAGTCCATGGTGGAATTGTCAATCATAGAAATTTTGAGTGCAATATGTATATCATAGAACAAGAAGCAGCAGAGTTTGAAAGCGCCAACCTGACAACCGCATCCATAAAATTGGATAAGTATGAAAAGGAACAGCGGCCGGTTAAATTCGCCATGTGAGGATATAGATGGAGATGAAGATATGTCATCCTGCCAATGTTGGAGCCCGTGATCATATAAAAACGACTAAGTATATAACCACAAAGAGATAATACATGGGAAGAAGAAAAGGAAAAAAACACTAAGGAGTCCGTGGTGGAATTGTAAATCATAGAAATTTTGAGTGAAATATGTATATCATGGAACAAGAAGCAACAGAGTTCGAATGCGCCAACCTGAAACAATGACTAAGAATTGGAGATTTCGTGAACCCCTCAATAGGAGGATCCAAATTAGGCTGACATGGTCTCCCCAGAAGACGTGAGGCCCCGACGGTCAAATTGTATCGTTCAGAACATTTGAATGCATAATCTGTAACACAAAAGAGGGGATGATGTCAGAACCCGATAGTCAATTTTTATATTGTGGAGGGCTGGATTCCAACTGTTTCGTATCAGTGTGTGCAATTGTCACTAGCAAGAGTCACTAATAAGAGCATAACCAATGTATATTAGGAAGGACAAGAAGTTAGTGGGAATGGAAAGCAATGATAGATACTTTGAAACATTTGTGAACCATGGTAGAGTGAAGCTTGCGAGTTTGAGGAGTCTGCGGTGGAATTGTAGATCACGGAAGTTTTGAGTCCAATATGTACATCACGGAACACGAAGCAACAGACTTCGAAACTTCCAACCTGACAACCACAACCATAAAATTGGCTAAGCATGGAAAGCAACAGCGGTCGGTCGGATTTGTCATGTGATTATATAGATGGAGATAAAGATATGTTAGCCTGCCATCGCTAGAACCCACGATCATAGAAAGGAGACTAAATATATAACCAAATATCCATAATACATAGGANNNNGTGAACCCGATAGTCAATTTGTATATTGCGGAGGGATGGATGCCAATTGTTTTGTACCATTGTGTTCAATTGTCACTAGTAAGAGCACAATGAATGTATATTAGGAACGATAGGAAGTTAGTGGGGATGGAAGGTAGTGACAGATACTTTGAAATATTTTTGAACCATGGTAGAATGAATCTTGCGAGTTAGAGGAGTCCATGGTGGAATTGTAGATGACAAAAGTTTTGAGTTCAACATGTATATCACCGAACAAGAAGAAGAAGAGTTCGAAAGTACCAACCCACCAATCACGTCCATAAAATTGGCTAAGTATGGAAAGGAACAACAGTCGGTCGGATTCATCATGTGAGCATATAGATGGAAATGAAGATATGTCATCCTGCCAATGTTGGAACCCATGATCATAGAAAGGAGACTAAGTATATAACCAGAAGGAAATAACACATGGGAAGAAGAAAAGGGAAAAAGGGCAGAGCACACGGTGGAATTGTAGAGAACGAAAATTTCGAGTGAAAGATGTATATTATGGAACAAGAACCAACAGAGTTCGAAAGTGCCAACCCGAAACAGTATCCAAGAATTGGACATTTCATGAACCTGACAATAGGAGGATCCAAAACATGCTAACAAGGTCTCTCCAGAAGACGCGAGGCCCCAACATTCAAATTGTATCACTCAAAACATTTGAATGCATAAACTGTAATACAGAAGAGCGGACAATGTCAGAATCTGATAGTCAATTTGTATATTGTGGAGGGTGTGATGCCAACTGTTTCATACCAGTGTGTCCAATTTTCACTAGTAAGAGATAATTTAGTATTGAGAATAATGTTTTTTAGATACTGTTAGATAGATGATACAGATTACCATCCATAAACAATGGCAATCTTGACCCCGCCAGCCCTGGAGTCCATCTGTCAATTTGTATATCGCGGAACTGCGAGCGCTGTTTAGAGGAAACAAAACAATAGAAGTGCAATGTTGAGCCAGCCATCTCGCAGGTCTGCTTGTCAATTTGTATATCGTGGAATTATGGGTGCTATTTGTAGGTCACAGAACATTGGAGACCCAATTTTGAACCCGCCCACCTGAGAACCTGTGATCCAAAAAGTGGCTAGGTATGGAATGTGGAATCCGTACATGCTCTATAAAATCTCATGTGCATACTTTATAGTCCGATAATATACGGGAAGAAAAAAAGGGAAAAAGGACAAAGGATTCCATGGTGGATTTGTAGATCAATTTTTTTTTGAGTGGAATATGTATATCATAGAACAAGAAGCAACAGAGTTTGAAAGCGCCAACCCGAAAACCATGGGCATAAAATTAACTAAGTATGAAAAGGAACAACAATCGATCGTATTCGTCATGTGAGGATATATATGGAGATGAAGATATGTCAACATGCCAACGTTGGAACATGTGATCATTGAAAGGCGACTAAGTATATAACTAGAAAGAGATAGTACACGGGAAGAAGAGAAGGGAATATATAGATAAAGAGTTGCCAATTTGTGAATCCATGGGGTCATGATCATATAGCTGAGACTAAATATACAACCACAAAAGGATAATAGAGGGGGGGAAAGGAGGAGAATTAAGATTTTTTATACATTCCCGTGAACAAATTGTATATTGCGGAACTCTGGGCACTGTTTGCAACTCACGAAAAATTCGAAACACAATTTTGAGGCCGTCAATTAGGGAACCCGCAATCGAAATAGTGTGCAAGTAAGAAACACAGAAATGCTGGTTGGGACTTTCTTTTGCTAAGAAAGATCTTCTTTGCATGTTTCTGGACAAGTTATGTAGGGATGGTTGGTTGTCTTGACTTTTGCTTATTAATGATGCTTTTTTTACGCTTGTTTCATGATGTCGTTCTACTATTAAACCTTCCGTGTTGCATATCTGGAAAGAAGTATGAGGATGGGCAGAACATGAAATAGTGACTAGGACTTGGATTTTTCATGAACCCGCGAACATGAGGATCCAAAATAGGGTCACAAGGTTTCCCCAGAGGACGCAAGGCCCCGACAGCCAAATTGTATAGTTTGAAACATTTGAATGCATAATGTGTAGCACGGAAGAGGGGACGATGTCAGAGTCTGGTAGTAAATTTGTATATGGCGGAGCAATGTGCGCCAATTCTTTCGTACTAGTGTCCAGTTGTCACCAGTAAGAGCATAGTTAATGTATATCAGGAAGGAAATGAAGTTGATCGGGATGGAAGGTAGCGACATATACTTTGAACGAATTTAATGTATACGAGGAAACCACGATGGAATTTTAGATCGCGGATGTTTTGAGTGCAACATGTATATAACGAAACAATAAGAAACTGAGTTCTTAAGCGCCAACTTCGCAAATTTCGTTGAAACCACAAAATTGTTTTCTGCAAGATGTATATAATGCAACAAGAAACATGAATTTGCAATGTGGTTTCAACGAGATAAACTCCTTATCATCTATTCATCTTGTATTCCTTGCAATGACATGAGAAAACGTTGACTTTCCATAAACATTAATATCTAAATTAAATTTAATTTAATAAAAAATTGGTGTAATTTAAGTAATTAAGACAACTTCAACCATTCCTTTATTAATGCCAAGCTTTTTGAGCCCCTGGTGAGTTATCACTAGTTAAAGCATAAATTGCAGATCACGAAATCTCTTTGGCTACAACATGTATATGATTGAACAGGGAACATAGTTGTTCAATACCGCAAACCCGGGACCCAGTGGCCAGATAATTGCCTAAGTTTTTCCCAAGAGGAATTTTTTATATTTATTCCAATAATACTCATATTAGTATATATGCATAGATATTATCAAATAGAAGAAGATGCAATATATGTAAGATATTGAACAGGAACATGGCGTCAACACTTGAGCTTCCTTGTTGTAAGTCATTAATTGATTCTATTTATGGGCCCCGAAGAATGAAAGTAGGACGGATTCTCCAATTTATTTCTTTAAGTATAGGGTTGGTGCCACATAAGTATGGTCTATGACAAATTATTCTTCAATGTAAAATGTAAGCAACGAACATAGTAGCCTTTATTTAAATTGAAGTAGTGGGCAACAGAAAGAAAATATTGTCATCCATGTTTAACGACACATAGGGGAAAATGGTAGAAAATAAAATGAAAATCAATACCAGAGATTGGAAAGCACTATTAAAAAAAAACCGCAATTATTATATATTCAAATAAGATGGGTTACAAAATACGATTGAAATTATTTTTCACAATGATTGCGATTTGGCCTGCCACCGACCAATAAAAAATATGTACATTGATGAAGATTGTTGATATTTTTCTTGAGGATCAAATATTTTATTTGTAAAAAATGAGTTGAATATCAATTTAGGTTCTTGGACTTAATTGGTGCCGCCAACTAGATATATCCCAGTTTTTTGAACAAATTGTCTCTTCCAAATATGGTCTTCTTGCAGTGGTTGGTTATTCAACATTCCACTCTTTGTCAAGTATTAATTTCCCTCTGTCGTTGAAAACTTGGGGTTTAAGGTGCTTTCCTTGTAATGTTCCTAAATATCGACATTCGAGACAACTTAGAAATGCGATTCAGGCCCATTTCAAATTCAAGGGAGTCATTTTATGTGACATCAGCTATGGGACGGGAAAAAAAATCAAGTATGTTGTGACTACTATTCTCTCTGTATTCGATCATCTGTTTGGTTGAAAATCTTGTTGAAGATTTGTATGTTGAAATTCTTTGTTTTATTACAGTAAATTGGAAGGAACATCCAACCCAACTGCAAAATGTTATTCTATTGAAGTACATGACTTCTTCAGGTAGCACAGGTCTGGCAAGTGTATCAAATGCTGCAGAATGCATCAGCACAGGTCTGGCAAGTGTATCAAATGCTGCAGAATGCATCAGCACAGGTCTGGCAAGTGTATCAAATGTTGCAGATCACATCATAATATATCTTTCGTCATAGTGGCGGAAGATATGGTGTCCCACATAAAGGTCTGGAATGTTCGGAGGTGACGCCAAATATGTGGAGTCTGTAACTACATCTAGAGGAAACCGAACAAACTTTGACAAAGAACATGGCTTTCTGTCAAGTCAATTACCACACCCAAAAGTAGCTCAACAAACTTTGAAATAGAAACTTTCGTAGTGATAATATGTCATTTTATCCACCCATATAGTTTTTGTTACCCGCTTCTAGTTACATTCACAAATGGAGTAATATTTCATGTCATTCATAGACCATTTTTAAAGCCACAGTAAGTGTGATGCCCTCGAGGAAGACAAATTCTTGTGCGATATGCAGAACTCGATACACTTGCCAAATCTGTGTTGTTGGAAGAAACTATATATTTCAATGAAGAATTAATTTGCACGTGACCTAAAAATCCATTACAACTCCCAGCAAGAAAACAAAGAAGATCAACAAACAAATCTCTAGGCAGGCTTTTCAACCAACCAAAGCATCGAATACAAGGAGAACACCAACCAAAAGATACTTGTTCTTTTTTTTTCCTCCTCTCTAAGTTTTTGTTGGATAACAGAGTTTTTTTTTACTCAAAGATCATGTCAAATAAAGCCAATCTCTCTTCTTTCATTTGGGCCTCAATCACATCTCTAAGTTGTCTTACATGTCCATGACCAGGAACATTAGAATGAAGGAACCCTAAAGCGCAACTCTTTGATGATAGAGAGAAATGGAAATAAGTATTTAAAAGCAACTCTGGATGATCTTTTGTATATTTTGTGTTAATTCATTTTAATGATAGATGTTCTTGAAATGTTCACTTATTAATGCCAATATTTTCGAATATGTATGCTGAATAGTGACTAATAGCATGTATTAACATTCCCATATCCGAGCAGATTCTCAAATCTGACATCTAAGATATGCACAATATTAAAGAGGGACATGACGTGAAGGCCTCTATGGGTGACATGTTCGTGGACTATGCTAAAGCCTTTAAGAAAACTAAAAGAGACAATTTTTTTTTTCTTTTTTTTTTGCAAATTCAAAATGCAGGCAAAAGAAATTACCAAATCTTGTAATATTCGCATGTCTATTCATTTTAATGGGAGATTTCCTCGAGATTTCCACTTATTAAAGCCAATCTTTTCGAACCTGTCTGGTCGATTGTCACTTTTGAAAGCATAATTAATGTCTATTGGGAAGGGCAGAAGGTAGCGGGGATGGAGGGGAGCGACAAATGCTTTTAAATTTTCTGAACCTAAAAATGCGTAAACCCGCCAAACTTTGAAAACTTGACTAAGTATGGAATGGTAGGTAGGATAGACAAATTCATCGAAGGAAGAGGCACGATTGCGAGTTCGAGGAGTGTGGGGTCGAATTGTAGAACACTGAAGTTCCGGGTGTAAGATGTATACACCGAACACGAGCTGCCATAGTTCGATACCACCTATTGGTGAAGCCGCATCCATAAAACAGGCTAAGTATGCAACCAAACAATGGTCAATCAAAATGACCACGGAAACGTGGGAAACTATAGAACCAAAAACGCAGTTTAGAAGAGGGAAAAAAAAGGGAGAGAACAACTATATTGCTCACACAGAAAAACATACTCTCATAAATATGAAACCATAGTAAGACATAAACCATGGAAAAAATAACCAAACTTTGAAAACTCAACTAAGTATGGAAAGGTAGGTAGAATAAACAAACTCATTGCAGGCAGAGGCACAATTGCCAGTTCGAGGAGTGTGGATTCCAATTGTAGAGCACGAAATTTCTGGGTGAAATATGTATACATCGAACATGAGCTTCCATAGTTTGATAGAACCTATATTTGAAGCCACGTCAACAAAAATGGCCAAGCATGCAACCGAACAACAATCAGTCAGAATGACCACAAAATCTTGAGAAACTATAGAACCAAAAACACAGTTTACAAGAGGAAAAAAAAGGGAGAGAACAACTATATCGCTCACAGGACAAAACTTACTCTCATAACTATGAAACCATAGTAAGACATAAACCATGGAAAAAACATCGCCAGCTATGAAATATAGTTTCAGGTCGACAAACTCTGGTTCAACGCGTAAGAGATGCAATTTACATCGACTGCAATTTTTTTGTATGTTATTTTATCTTAATAATATTTTATGGAGAGTCAACTGCAAAACAATGTAACAAGAGATCCAACTGCAGATGCAACACCCCAACATTGCAATCCCTAGGCAAACAAGAACAAACACCAAATAACAACACATTTAAGAAGCACCAAAAGGCCCAACTGCGGACCCAACCCTGCAAAGTCGAATCAAACAACAATAAACAACATACAACGAACAAAGAAGCAAGCAGAAACCACCCCACCATAAATGACATAGTTCCAATCGCGGTTGCAGAACCCCAAATGTGAAAATGAAACAAAACGAATAGGCAAACAAGAAGAACAACAACAGGCAAATAAGAAATCAGTGTAAATGAAAAAAGAAAGCATGAACCAGTGAAACAACAATGCCGCTGAAGGATATAAAGAAAAAAAATAGAAGAACATGTATTATAACAAGCCTTCTAAGTAAACATTCAACGCTGCCAAGCCTGTTAGGTAAACATTTAAGTCTGTCAGAAATTCTCTGTAAAGATTTAAGAAAAAAATGCAATGTGGCAGGTCTCTGACGTACTCAAAAAAAATTATTATAATTTATGTAACAATAGTTTGAACACTAGAGAATGTATTCGAAGACCAAACTTTGGATATGATAGCATCTCAAACATTGCCATAAATTCAGGTAGTAGAAAATGCTAAGACAAACATTCGAACTAATGCTAGTATTAATCCACATTCAACAAATACATACGAAAAATATATGATTCAAAAATATTGTACACGATAAAAAAGTATGGATATGTTAACATATCAAACATTGGGAATAACGAAGCCAACAATAAGACCTCCAACCTGTTATTCAATCAAATCACTACATATATGGTACTTTTTAGTATATAAAAATCAATGTTTTTAGTTCCCTACCTCCAACAATACAGATTATGCAAATATCTGTGGTCAAAGGACAAACTAATATGAAGTCAACGAATTATCGATCGCTATAGTCCCTCTATGCCTACGACAAAGACTAGTAAATAACAACACTATTAAAACTACAAAGTTAAATTTATATAAACAATATGGTAAGAAGAAGTTAGTATTGTATTAACATTCACCTAGTGAATTATAAATAAAGTCGTGATTGAAAGTTACATAAAACGAATGGATTCCATGGTGAAGTACAACTCATTATTGTACTTTCACATGTATGGCCATGGTGACATATTCAAATCAATGTTTGAAATTTGTGGCATATTTAAATCTCTTTATTTAATGTGTACTATTGGCTTGGTGATTTGTTAGCACTTTAGCATATATGCCACACCATGTTAATAACTTTTTAAATTCTTTTTTTTTAGAATTTATAAATTTAGAATTGATAAATGAGGAAATGACATTTTGTTCTTTAGTTTTTGTAATGTTAAATTGTAATAATGACTTTCTCTTTGTAATGTTAATTTGCAATAATGACTTGCTTGAGAGGTGTTATTTGGTGTTAATAAAGATTCAAGTTGTAAGCACATTTTGTCCGAGAGGTTTTATTTGGTGTTAATGAAGATTCAATTTGCGAGTACATTTTGAGATCATGTAGACATTTTTTGAGGATTATCCAAAATGTACGTTAAAGAAAAAGAAAAAAAAATATTTTCCCTTTAATTGCTTGAAATGATTGTCCTAAGATGTTATCTTTAAACAAGATTGATCTATAACAATTGTGATTCCTATTGTATGATCTTTCAAACATTTTCATTGAGACATCATCTTACAATTAAAAGAGTGCAAACACTATTATAATATAAACACTTAATAACTTCTTATAAAACCAACCTCATTTTAACTTCTAAATTCTTGAGAATTTTTATCCCAACTTTACTAATTCAAAACAAAAATGAAGTTTACTACATTATTTTTAATTATTAAGTTGGAATTAAGTCCACTATATCTATAAAGAAAAGTTTATATATATATATATATATATATATACTTTGAGGTTTTGTAAAATGCAAGTTAATAATATATAAATTATTATGATATCCCATTATCCCACTAGTCTAGCCCTTGAACTACACCTAATACTTAACTCACTAAATCCATAATTCATTCACCCTATTTGACCACCAAGCCATTAAACCCTTGGCCCCTAACACAATAACCCCATAAATTTAAATAAAATATGAATCACTAACCCCAATCCACCACCATGAACCCCTTAATACCTAACTCATTACCCCTTAAATAAATAACCCAAAATAACCCCAACCAATATTCATGTAACCCCTCACCATTGGTCCACTGACCAACCCACCCTTTAACCATTGATCTACTAATTCACAATCTCCTTAACCAACAATCAACCAACCAATTATTGTTCCCTAATCACTAACCCATTAACTTTATTTCTACTATGGTTGATTATATTTGGACATGGTAGATTATGGTTGAATATAATTACCCATGATTGAAACTACTAACCCATTAATGTGTAACCTACTAACCCATAAATTCCTTAAACATTGTCCAATTAACCCCTTAAGAGATAGGTTCTAAGCAACTTTGCTACTCATTATATCTTAGCATTAGCATTATACTGTTATTTACACAAATAATTAAACCATAAATGAGATAAGTTTAACTACATCTTACTACTCAAGCTACATGTGCTAACGAACTCATTTCACAAGAGACATAGGATAGACAAATCACATCCATGGATGTTGCTAAGAGAACACCATGTTGAGAGGACACCACACATGAAGTAATCTTCTTGAAAAGAAAAAGACAAATTGAAATAAAGACAATTGTGGTCAAACCTACAATGATCATGATATGCGATCTTTTCCAACTAAAAACAACATTCAAACTCTCATATATAACCCATGGCACTAAATCTAGAGTCATTTAAACTTTTCAGTGTTCTAGGAATTGAGCAATATAAGAAGTCAATTTTTAAAATTAAGCTTTGATTAATTTTACTTAAATTTGGATAAATTTATATATTTTTAAATCACAAAAAAAATATGGAATTATTATTCTACCTTCAAAACTTATATTATAACAAGTGCCATTGCAGTGGTGATGTCCTCCTCAAAAGTTTTTGGTGGGTAGATTTGAATTCATACATAAGTTTGAATTACAACAATGCATGCAATCATCTTTCAGATGCTTATACCAATACCAAAATTAGATTAGCCTTTGTTCCTAAAACTACTGTTGTAGGGGAAGTGGTGGAGCATTACTTCTCAAAATTACTTAAAATATATTCATAATGGCACTAAAAATTATACTAAAAACAACAAATAATGACAACCTCTTGTTATCATATAAGGCAACAAAATTCTCTGAAATAAATCATCAACCAATTATTATTTATTATATAAAATAAATCAACAATAAAATTGAAAGGAGATGTGTTAAATAATAAACATGTTTATATAGGTCTAACCTTAACATTAA
>JASDQU010108292.1:119958-134827 GCA_032191745.1 Picea mariana
ACTGTGTATGTGTATGATTGTTCATTTGTTCATTGCTTATTTACTCTGCAGTTATTGGATAATAATGATTCATTGATATAGCACTTGGATTATATGGTTAAAAGGGACTAAATTTCTCTATTACTGATTCACCCCCCACTCTCAGTAATCCAACATTTCCTTCATGAAAATTTATGAAATATTAACCGTTGTATGCGTTGTCTTCACAAGAAGAAAATGGGGAGCCTTTGTTAATTTTTCAACCACCACCATGATTGAATCATGTTGTTTATTCGTTCTATGTAATCCTCTGATGAAATCCATGGTGATCACTTCACATTTCTTCTCTGGAATTGGAAATGGCTGCAGCAAACCTGCTAGGTGCCTATGCTCAACCATCACCTTCTAACATTCCATACATCGAGCGATGTAATCAACAACATCCTTTTTCATTCCCGGTCAAAAGAACCAGCTTCTTATTGTTGTAATTGTTTTCTGGTAACCGGGATGGCCAAAAGAACTGGCTTCTTACTGTTGTGGGTTATGGGCACAACGAAAGCATGGTGGGCCCATAATCCACAAGTCCCAAGATCGAAACCTGGCTTTAATACCAATCTGTAACATACCCCACCTACCATAGGCCTTGGTATGGTACCTGCAAGCCCACCCTTGGACTTGTTTCTCATACCAATACCTTCTTTGCTTATTAAAGACATGCATAAGATAAGAGAATTAATGACATGCATAGTAATATCCAGCAAGCATGCATTTTCTAAAGATTCAATTAACGATAATTAAATATACAATGGTAAAACATTCATACACAGATAATAATACCACAATAGAGAGAACTTATCTTTATGAAATATGACACCAACTAGTTGCAGACCAAGGATGTTCCACCCAACTGTAGACACCACTTCTCCAAATATCAACAATAGTGTCACCCCCGAGCCAGGGCTATGAATCCACAAGGACGGTTCCAAAGTGTTACTTGGATTCCCAAACTAGTCAGCTCCCAAGCTCTCACAGGCTTCCCATCACTCACAACAATCCAAGTAGCCATCTCTCTTCTACCCATCTTGCACCACCCGAGAGAATGGACCTCCACCTTTCTCTTCCATGCAAACCGTCAGGCAATCCTTCTCCTTATTCGGGCCTCCAATGCAATTGGTCCAGAATCTCAATGATGGAAATCTCAGGACTCGCAGCTGTGAGCCATGCTGGACACATGCCACTGCATCTTAGACATGCAGGCCTCAAGGCACAGCTGGATCACTCCAGCGACCCCTACAACCAACTATCCCGGGGATAATTATTTCGCAGTTCGGTCCCCCTTCCTGAGACCAATACACAGGTGAGGATGGATGGAGGAGGTAGGTAAGTGCATGGGAGTGCGTGAGAGTAAGAATGAGGTAACGCAAAGATGATGGAGAGGATAATCCAATGACCAACTCCACAATCGGACTAAGGGCAGGTTTAAGTATGTTCATGGGGAAATAAAGAACCTCCTGGCCTCCCGAAGAAGCTCATGTAACAGATTCCCCCCTTTAGGAAAAATGGTAATTAACATAGGAATNCATATCCCCCTATAACTCTAGTACTTGTCCGTCTAACAACCAACGATGTGTTTATTATTAATAATGATGAAATCATTACATTTCTTGGGCATACTGGCCCTTTAATAATTGTTTGGGCACTCAGGCCTCTCATCATCGTAACAATACATTATTTAAAATGGGGGTTCAAAACCTGGGGTGTTACAGGAAGAGATCAGAAAACTGCAAGAAGAGGTAAAAAACCTGCAAGAGTTGAAGTCTATGTTCCAAGCTAGTCACCATGCATAAATGCACAAGTCTTAGAGGCTTAGTCAACAACTAGAGCAGTTACAGAAAGAGATTGTCATGTCAAAGACCTTAGCCCAAGCTAAGGAAAACATCTGGATTGGTATTAGTAAGTCTATGGAAGAAATTTGGACATCCATACAACTCATCTTTGAATAACATGAATTGGTACAGAAGGCCAAAGAAGCAATTGAGAAAATCAAAGAATAACTAGGAGAAAGACCTACAGAGGCCAGTGAACTCATCAGATTCCTAAACTTCAAAAACAAGAAGGAGTTAGAAGAACTAGAAATTGAAGACAGAATAGAGACCATCCTTGAGATCAAGAACGCCCTGACCAAGAAAGGATTGATGTTGCAGTTAGAGGAAAAGGCTCAAGTGATGGACATAGGAGTACATAGATTTTTCAGCAAGTTCGAAGTGCTACATAAGAAAGGTCTCTCTGGACTATTAGTAATCAATGAAAAGATGATCACTCTGTCATATTACAAATAGAAAATCAGTGCAGTGGCAAAGGACAGTTCCAAGTTTGTAGGGATACAAAGAAGCATTACTAGTAAAGCTTTCCTAGAGACATTACAGTTGGACCGAAGTATTCAGCATGAGATAAAACATATCTTCATCACTAAGCCTACTTTTTCTATGTATACTGAAATGGCTGAGATATATAGAAAGTTACTCAAGGTTTCCATCCCAGATAAAAAGAGATGGGAATATCTATGCTCTTCACTTGAGTAAAGACAGTTTTGAGGTTCGATTCAGCAAGGAGAAACTAGCCAAAAGTCAAATATATGAGTCGACAACCACTTCCACCAAATCAACACCAAGGATCTGAGCAAATCAACAAAATTCCTATATTTTTGTAATTTGAGATTGAATTAGTTAGATATTTCCTCCATAATATCCTAGTCATTTATGACAGGATCTGATGTAAATAGTCTTATAAATACTTCTTTCTTCGAAGTATTGAGGGTTGATTTTTGCACCCAGGAACTATTGTGTAATTTTTCAAAGGATCGACCAGTAATAAAATAGGCGTGTTCATAAGATTATTGTGTCAGGTTTTTGGTGATGTCTTTCTATCTTTGTTAAATGTTTTCTCTGTAATCATTTCATGTATTTCAAATTCTAATCATTAAAAGAAAGTCAATAGAGCATAATTTATCTTGTATACTCTGTCTCTGGTTTTTTATGATCTGTATGTTTTCATCTGAAACTGAGTGAATGAATTCTCAACTGCTCCTCTTCTTAGTGGACTTTCCCCTCTTTTTCCCTCTTATTCATCTCATTTAATATGAATAGATCCAAAAATTTTACTACCCTGCCCTGTGAAGAAAACCTTATAAAATATGCATATGATCCTTATGTTTAAATAGAGACCCCATAGTCCAATGGAAAATTAAGCATTCTTTCAGCCAATTATTACAAACAAACAAATTCGAACTGTCATAACTAGCCTAACATTTAAAACTTAAAAAAATATAAATCATACAGAGAGATCCCTCTCTAAAGTTGGCAGGGCTAGATCCCAGCTTCAAAAGTGGTTTTGACAGTTACCTCTGTCAATTTATTCTACCCTTATACAACCTCTAGAAATTACAAAGTGATAACACAATGGCGACCATACTGGGGGACTGAACAAATTTTCAAAGTTTATGAATTGTCTTCCCTAAAAAAGAAAACTTTATTTCTGAACAATCAAAGATCTAAATTTCAAGAGATAAATGTTCATAGGTTGTTAAAATTTGTAAATAATTAATTAGGTTTCTAAAAGTTTAATTTTTGGCTCCAAAAAGAATTCATACTAGATCTCACCCTGATCCAGAACCTATAAAAGTAGTAGATAATCCTGAAAAAATAATTAGAAAAATAAGTACAGCATAAAGTTAAGGGAGTAGTAGTCCTCCTCCTAGGGCCACCTCTCTTCCAGAGAAGTTTGTCACAATCCAAGACATCCAGTTTGATCTACATTTTGAATATATCATTTTAAGAACCAAATCTGACAGCTTTGTGGATGAAACGGTTTTAGATCAAGCTATCCTCCAACCTAGAACCCCTTAAAGACACTCTCTTGGAATAGATCTTGATCAGTAAATCCTTCAAAACTTAAAAAATTTACAAGATCTAGCATCAAAATTTGATCAAGCTTTACACAAAGCCTAAATTCAACATTTTGTTGAAATTTATGCCCTATCCATCTTTTCATATTCTATCAATTCTCAATTGACTCATCCTATATCTTCCAGCCTTGCCTCTTCCACATATTCCACCACTTATCCATCAATTACACAGGTTACCATCCAGCCTGCCACATGTTTTCCTGCTATCCAACCTCCTCCACTAATCATGGCAGCAAGATATGCTCCCCTTGTTTTGGCTGCTCCCTTACATAATATGCCCCAGGATTATCAAACTAGGATTCCTCAGTTTGATATCACTAGAAGTATGAATACACAACAACATGTTGACAAGATGAATGACTTATTTGACCTGTAAGAGGTAGATGAGGAAGATGTCAAAATGAGGTTGTTTGCCCTAAGTTTAACCGATGAAGTGAAAAAATGGTTCAAAAACTTACCAGCTGCTAGCCTTAATGACATTACTACTTTTCACCAATATTTTCTCAATAGATGGGAAGTAAAGAAAAATCCACTTCAAATATTATCCGAATATGAAAGTATAAAAATAAACCAAGGGGAAGTGTATAGGATTATTGCACTCGATTTAACAATATTTATAATGCAATTCCAACAAACATTCAACCTCCTCAAGGCTTATCTTTGATCAAATTCCCTTATGGTTTTGATGCTGACATGTCTTATCAATTGAGAAAAAGAAACCCTGCAACTTTGGAAGGAATGCAAAAATGTGTTGTGAGTGAAGAGGAAAATATGTTGGCTAAGAGAGATAGACAAAGAACAGAAATGAGGGTAACTATCAAAGATGAACCATCCACTTCCACTACTAATGAAAAAATAGACTCGTTATTTAAAACTATGGAAAGAATGATGGAAAGATTATAAATCACTGATAGGAACCCAACAAGGGAAAATCAACTTGGTTGTCAAATTAGGAATCCTAATTTCAGGAGAAATCCTCCCCAAATCAGACAAAGAGAACCTAGAGAACAAAGAGAACAGAGAGGCCCTGATCAACACATTATGCCACCTTTCCAAGAAAATTATGTTGATTAAGGGGAAGAAACAATTGAGGGACTTGATGATGTTCACATTAATCTTATGGGAATAAATGAAATGAATCTATTTTTCTTATTGAAGAAGAACAAGATCTTTTCCTTATGTCGCAAACTAAATTTGTTGAGGAAGAATCAGAACATCAAGCTTTTGAACTTGCAATAATGGAAGTTCATAGATAGTATAACTTTAGAAGTAAAAGGTCCAATGATAATCCAACCAATAAATCTTTTCACTTTAAAAAGACAACAAATACACTTGCCAAGAAATTTCTTGATAGCCTTCCAAAAAAAAATTTGGAGGTCCCAACAAAAAGAATATTTGACTCTGTATAAAAAACAACTCAAACTGATGTTCCATCCACCAGCCAACCCAGAGATACTACACAGAAGAATGTTGTTGAGAAATCAGATCTCCCTAATCAAAATAAAACTCCAACCTTATTTAGCCTGGAAAGTGAATTGGAAAAGCTCAAAATACCTATTCCTCTAACAAAATTGATGAATAAGAATGCTTACAGATTGCAGGTGATCAAAGCTCTAAACATAGAGGTAGGAATGTGAAAAATCACAATAAACAATGTTGATGATCAACCAAAGTTGTTATTTGGGCCTGAATTTGATGGAAAATCTGAAAGTGGTGTTGTACCTCATTTTTATGTTAGTTTAAATATTCATGACAACACTTTTCACAATGCCATACTAGACTCTGGTGCTTCTCACAACCTTATGCCTAAGGCTATTATGGAGAAATTGGGACTTGATATCACTAGACCTTACAAAGATTTATATTCCTTTGATTCAAGTAAAGTTAAATGCATAGGTATAATAAAATATTTGTGTGTTACTTTGGCACAAATCCCAGCCAAAAGCATGGTAATGGACACTGTTGTTGCAAACATACCTCCGAAGTATGGCATGTTATTGTCTCTCTCATGGGGATCCAAATTACAGGGTACCCTATAACTGGACATTTCTTATGCTACCATCCCATTATTTTGTTAACAAAGGAGATTATACATGGAAACATTGATGAAGTACATGGTCAGTAGTCAAGAGAAACCACATAACTACCCCTTATACTCTGTTCATTCCGACCTTGACTCTTTTATTTTATATAATGATGGAGACATGGAAAGACAAATTGCAAACTTGGGGGATGATGTTTATAATTTGGAGGAAAACAAAACATCCCCTGAAGAATAAAAAACCATCATGGTACAATCTGATGAGCCAAAAGAACCTCTGTTGAGTTTAGACATTGATGGTGATGTTAGAAAGGAAGGATCATGAGCTAGGATGTGGGTTTCAAATTCAAAAGCAAGATACACAGAAAGTCATTCCTACAAATTGAATTTTCATTGTACCAATAATATAGTTGAGTATGAATCTTTAATTCTTGGTTTGAAATTGTTAAAAAGGATTGGTTCCAAGAGAATTTCAATAAGGGGTGATTCTAAACTCATAATAAAACATATCAAAGGTGAGTACTCTGATAAACACCCGAGACTGAGAGCATATTATTTGCAGGTGATTCCCAGAGGCCAAAACATTCTTACTGAGTTTGGAAGGATGCAGGACAAGGTGAAAGTATTTTGCGATAGTCAAATTGCTATTCATTTGGCTAGAAATCCAGCTTATCACAGTAAGATGAAGAATATTTCTATCAAATACCATATTGTAATACAGGTTGTTGATGAATTGGGAGTGGCTCTGGAAAAATTACATACAAAAGTGAATTCTGCAAACATGTTTACGAAACCATTTTTTTTAGATAAGTTGCAATGGTGTTTGGCTTCTCTTGGATTGTAGAAAAAGTGATGAATTAATTTGGGCATGATATATCGGGTAAATTTTTGTCAAGGTGGAGACTATTGGAAACATGCCAACCAATTTCCCATGCACTCACATGCACATGCATATCAACTATATTTAGAATGTGCATGCATGCACTCTTCTGTGAATAGTTTGAGTAATTGGTGGATCTTATTATAATCAGTTTTTCTAATTGTTTGAGAGATGTTATATATAGGAGCATACTCATAGAGGTGGAGAGTGTAGTGTGTAGAGTGTGGTTTGTAGTGTGTGAGAGCAAGACACAATATTGAGGTGTTGTGTGTATGAGAGGAGAGGATGGTTGTATGGTAGTGATTGGTTATTGTAATTCTCCCTTGAATAATAAGAATATTGATTATCATTTCCTGTGGTTTTTACCCATATTGGGTTTCCACATAAATCACTATGTCCATTGTTTGTTTTTTGTTCTCGGTTTATGTTTTTTTAACTTGTTTATGCTCTGTTAAAGTGTTCTATTTTTCTTCCACTGTTTAACAATGACAACATCCTCAAGAAACATTAGGTATTTACAAAAATTTCAAAATGTTATTTTGGAAAACTTTGTAAAAAACACTTCACCATGATGCATAAATCTCGTTGTTTAACATTTAACATTTAGTAACATAGAACCAGTTCTCTACATGCAAAACAACTGGCATCTTTGTTTTTTATTCAGAGTCGTTTTGGAATCTAAATCACTAGCTTCCATGGCCCAGGTACCTCCCCCATTAATTGAAACCATAATTTGACTGAATGCTTTAATTCAATCTTGCTTCTATCAGTGTAATATACTTGTTTGTTCTTTTTTACTTAATATTTTATGTTCATGCATTTTCAGGTAGAAGGGAAGAGAAATGTGAAAGAAGAGTGGCACTCAAAAGGAGATGTAAATAATAAAGGGTAGAGAACTTATTTTTCAATATGGACTATGATGATACTAGTCCTACTCCATGTTTTCCAGGATCTATTGTTCATGATTTGACTCCCATTGGACAAAGTCCATGAGTATACTAGGGTTAATTGTTTTTAGAAAATTTGATTTAGTACGAATATTCAGAGTTATAATTTTAGAATAATAATCATATTTTCAGGAATTTTTTATTTAATCGGTTAGTCTTCGTGCTTATTTTGGTTAAATCTCCTATTCTAGGAAATTGCAAGTTTCTTAACCTAAGGTACTGATATTCTAAATCGGGAATGATTATTTGTAGTAGTTTGTATATTTCTATAAACAAATAATAGCGTGCATTGATTCAGATCCATTATATTTTTATTTTGGACCTGAGTTAAAATTCCTTGAGCAAGTATTCTTGTGCCTGGAAATAAAGCAATGATGATCATATAGGTAAAAAATTGGAAACTATTCAGAGGTAGTTTGGCCATTATTATTTTTCTTTAAATAACCAATGTTCAGAAGATCTTACCTATTATTTTTCTATTTGAAGTAATATAGTATCATACACATTATTTATCAGTGTGGAATTCATAGCCTTTCCTCGAGTATTTTATTTTTTTTGTTAAGAATCATTTAGGAAACAATGGTCATCTGAACACATAGAAACTGTAGAGCATGAAGGTTCACAATTGAAGTTATAATATTTCAATGTGGGATATTTGTGTGAATTTCATATATGCATTCTTTAGCTTTGCTACTTTGAATTGCAGATAAGTTAAAATGAAACAAACATACAAATGGATGAGATAATTGAATGGAGACTTTGCTAAGCTACATAGTGAGATTGTAAATGAGGACATGAGAATGTAGGAAGGTAACTTACTTCCACATTTATGTCCGGTGATATTTCTCACTAAGGTTCATGATAAAACCCTATGGTTGAATGAGTCGATTTAGATATATGTTGAGGTTATTCAGAGAATAATAGGTCTTCCCACCAAAGGAGAACCTGCTAAATTTGATTCTAGAGACAACAATAGATGGATCAATAAACTCACAAGTAAGACCCTTTGATCCAGATTGTTTTCGAAACAAAATGTAGAAAGAGAAATTACAATGAAATACTCATGAAAATTGCCAGAAACAGAGAAATACAACAATACTTGATTTCTATTAATGAAAGAATTGTAAAGAGACTGTAAAAATACAGAGTGCAAGACTCTCTAGAATGGTGGGAGATTTATCTCTGAGAAGTGATGTGATGACTACGCTCATTCGCCAGAAGATGATTACAATGAGGCTCTAAAGGAATTTTTATGATAAACATGAATGCCAAAACCCTAGACATCCAAAAACCTAACCCTAGGAGATGAAACGCCACAAGTCATGTGGGCCCTGTTTGGGTACGTTAGTACATTAACTTCTTGTGATCGTAAATTTTGCATATGATCTCCGTTTTAGGCGCATGATAGCCCGTTAGAAAGGTATTTTAGAGAACTACACATTATGTCGTCAAAATTTGGCTTCATCTATAATATGACTGTTTCACACCAAAATAACACTGTTTAGGGCCCCAAAACACTGCTGGAAGTGAAAAAAGATGTGTTGAAATGAAAACATAAAAAATAATTTAGTTGAATTAGGTGGGAGGCCACCGGTATCCACCCGGAAGATGTATAAGGCTTCAAACAACCTCAGAAGTATAGAACCGACAATTACAAAGAATTACAAAAGAAAGTATTGAACTAAAAACTGACAAGAGGAGCTAGTTGGAACAGGTGGGTGGCCACCAATATCCACCTGGATCAATACTCCCCTCTTAGGAAGCAATGGTCTCCATTGTGTTGAGTGCCCAGGGAAGAGGGAAAATAATTCTTTGAATCTGAAGCTCGGTGAGTTATGTGCCTTGTTGGAGAAGTTGTGCTTCTTAACTTGTGGCAGCCTGTCACAAACCTATTGTTGAAGGGTTTGTATCTGTTCCACCAATGTGTTGTCTTTGGGTTTGATGGGGCATTGTGTAGGAACCATTGTAGGTGAAGAAACAATATCTTCTTTCTCTTCGACAATTTGTTTTTTTTTTATAGAAGGTGTTGAGGCTGCAGTGGTTGTAGTGGTCTTTTATGCATCCTTTGAACAGACTATGAAGAGGATGAATTTTGCAGTATGAGAGATTACCTTATGCCATTGTTTTGGTGGAATAGTAGTTGGAACTACCTCTAGTATCCTATAGAGATGACCTCCTAGAGTAATATTGACACTACGGGGTCTAGACCCATAGACAACATGACGTTTCCACATATATGGTTGGCCCAAACAAACATCATAGACATCAAGAGGGGAAACATCACACACTACCTCATCCTTGAAGGATTGGATTCCATAGGACAGGTGAAACTGTTAGCTGAGCTAGAGATTTTGTCCCTAGTGAAGCCACTCGATGTTGTATGGTTGCGAGTGTGGTGTTGTTGACAATCCCAACTATTTGGCGACATTAGTTTAGATGAGTTTCTTTTGGCTACCATTATCAACATTGAAATTCAATGGGGTCCCCTTCACCCACATCTTTGAATGGAAGAGGCACTCCCCCTCTTCAGGATCTACTGGTTCGTCTGGTTGAATTTTTATGGTCGTGACAGTAGAAGTGGGGTCTCCATCGACGACCTGTCTATTTTCAATATTTTATGGATCGGATTCTAAATCAGGGTTTGGATCCGTGTCTTTGACCTCGGCCACCAATTACTGTTTCGAGTGACATTCGTCATTGTTATGCCAGGGTATTTTGTGGAAGTCACACCACTTCCCAGTGTCATTCTTCATCTTTCCTTTACCCTGTCTATCCTATGTCTTGGATTGGTTTTCTAGAGGCTGTTGGTTGGGGTCGTCTCTAGCATGCTTTGGTTGTTTCATATTTTCAAACCTGAATTACCATTTGTTCTAGTGCCTAAATTTATGCTCAATTTTGACAACATATTTACAGGTAGCTCCCAATGATGAGATGTTTAGGAAATCCATTTCGGTTTGGATGTACCTCTGTAGAGCCCCATGATATTTCAGAACCAGATTCCGCTCAGAGTCTTTGATACCCATATTGGTGTGCAAGGTATGGAAGGTATTTGTGAAGTTTGGAACTGTTTTTTTCTTCTCTTGTCGCAGTGTGGTCCATCTCATGCTCTGATCTTTATAGTTATCGATAGGATAGTACGATAGTGTTTTTCTTTGACTGCATCCACAAAACAATCCCAAGTGGGCTCGACCCCATATATTCTAGATTCCTCTGTGGAAATTTTCTCCCAGTAAGTTTCCCACCAATGTTTGACATGGGGGAGAGCTTTGATGAGTGCGAAGGTGATCTTTTCCCTGTCAGAAAAATTTTGAACAGAGAAATAACCTTCTAATAAATTTAACCATTTTTCTAGGGAATTCACATCTATCTGACCTTTAAATATGGGAATATGAAAATTAAATTGTACCTTGAAGGGAGATTTTCCTTCAAAGTGTTCACTTGATGAAGATACATCTATTGTTATTGGCATGTGTTGAAGGATTTGTACAAAATTGTCCATCATTTCATCCCTCCATCGCGCGAGCGCTTGCTCAAGCAACATGTTAATAGAATATTCTGCTCCGTCGTTTTTATTTTCTTCCGCCATCGATGGTTTCTTGGGTGTGAGAGAGTGGTTTTCCTCAAGAGATACAAGCTCAAGACCCAAATGGCTATACTCGGACCTCGTTGGGGACATGCGCTGAAAAATGATCAAGAGAAGTCTACTCTGATACCACTGATCTGTATTATTTTCAGAGTGAAATGTAGGCAAAGAAATTGTAATGAAATACTCATGAAAATTTATATAAATAGAGAAATACAACAATACTTGATTTCTATTAATGAAATAATTGTAAAAAAACTATAAAAATATAGAGTGCAAGACTCACTAGAATGGTGGCATCTTTATCTCTGAGAAGAGATGTGACAGCTATGCTCATTTTCCAGAAGATGATTACAATGAGGCTTTGAAGGCCTTTTTATGATAAAAATGAATGTCAAAACCCTAGACATCCAAAACCTAACCCTAGGATATGAAACGCCAAAAGTCATGTGGGCCCCGTTTGGGTAAGTTAGTACATTAACTTCTCGGGGTCGTAACTTTTGCATACGATCTCCGTTTTAGGCGCATGATAGCCCATTGGAAAGGTCTTTTAGAGAACTATGCATTATGCCTTAAAACTCTAACTCCATCCACAGTTTGGCTGTGGCACGCAAAAATAACACTTTTTAGGTCCCTGGAAGTACAACAAGATGTGCTGAAATGAAAAAATACAAAATAAGCCAATTGGATTAGGTGGGAGGCCACGAGTATCAACCTAGAAGATGTGTAGGGATTCAGACGGTGCCGAAAGTGTAGAACCCACAATTACAAAGAAGTACATAAGAACATGTTGAACTAAAAACTGACAAGAGGGGGCAGTTGGAACAGGTGGGTGGCCACCAATATCCACCTGGATCACCCTTACTAAAGGAAGGAACCTATTCCTAAAATTCAACGCCTTTTCCATTGTGATTTATCGATTGGCATGCAAAAAAAGAGCATAAAATGATGGACGACAGTGCACTTGTTTTTAATTTTAATAGTAATCACATTACAAGTCACTTTTCGACCATCGAAAGAAAAAGAAAAAGATAACAACGTTCATTAGGATATTGTCATTAAAATCTATGTTAACAAAGATCATTAAAAGACAATCATTAAAACCTATATTAATTGCGATCATTAGGAACCAACTGTAAATTTGTATTGAACTACAATTTTTTGCTAAGCACTATTGATACCCAAAATAGAAAAAGAAAAAATATATTCATGAACTCCTCTCTCGCATTCACATGCCCTTGTAAATTATACACATATAGAAGCTTGTAGAACAAAACACTATGTATTATTTACATATTGCACATATTAAATTCACATGCCGCTTTTTTATTTTCATTCTGAGTTTTTCATCTAGCTAGTACGCAGTAAACCTCAAGAGATTTGGCAGGAAGAGCATTGAAAATTGTTTTCTAGGTATTATTGATTGTTTTATATAAAAGAATTTATTTTTCCTGCATTAGAAGACATTCATTTTTCTTGTTAATTTAACAGACCTTCATTTTTATTAGACCTCAATGGCTACGCTAGTAGGGAGATTCAAATGGAATTGGAGTGGAGACTAGTGGATATTGGAAAGGAGATTTGGTGAGGAGACATTGATAATATTTTCCAGGCAGGGATTGTCATTTTTTGAAAGGTAAGAACCTTCTCTTAGCGTTTTCTAAAAGGTTGGAGCTTTGAGGGCTTCGTACCTATGAGGAAGAATGAAAAATAAGATGAAGAATGTGTGGTGCACCCATTTGAAGAAGTGTCTCATGCGTATGAAATCCAATTTGGTTGCACTTGACACACAACTAGTGTTGGGAATTGATTAAGTGGTGCATAGTCGGTTGCAATCGACGCACAACCAACACACGATGTGGATTAAGTGGTGCATTTTCCCCGCAACAAGTCTCCCATGGCCTCTCTCTCTAGTGATCCAAGTCTCCCACGATCAATGCTCCAAGAAGCCCTGACAAAAATTAGGTAATATTTTGTCTTTCATAGAATGATCAGGAGGGACCCTTGTGGTGGGATGCTCATGTCGCGGGTGGTGGAGAATGAATTGGTCACTCCATGCAGCCTACCAAGTAAACTTCCCCACAATGACAGGACATCGATGCAGGGAGTCATTCTTTAAAACCTTGACTGCAACAAGTGTCAGAGACCGTCCAAACAACCATTCACAATTTTTTCTTTTATTCATTTTTTAATCTCGACAATTCCGAGAAAGAAATCGCATACACTAGGAAAATAATGTCACATCAGCAAACTTTGAATGAATAAAAAAATTGATTTATAATATTTAATAAATACTAAAATAAATTTATTTCAAAAAATAAATCAACATAATAAGAAATTTGTAACAGAAACTTAGGTTAAAAAATCAAGGTAATAAGAAATTAGGTTATGGTTACAAATTCAACTACATGATATCGGGCCTGTCCTATAGAAGGTAAAAACTAATGTAACAAAATGCACTAGGTAATAGGCCGTCAATAATCGTTGACCCCGAGGAGAAAGCTACAATGCCTGGCCAGAGGCACGGACCAATAACAATGCATAATTTAGGAAATCAAAATAATGTATTAATATTTTTTTCAAGATATCGAGACGACGTACATTTGATTTTGTATAATAGTTATCCCATTCCAAAAAATAATATTATTTATTAAAAAAATTCGTGATGGTGTTTCTACAACTTTAAACACTTTACCTCATGTGGGTTTTCCATCCGCGCACATTTTCATACTTTAAAAACTTCTTTGTGTTAATACTTATAAACACTTTATTGCTTTGAGTTTTGATTATTAATCTAAATGTACCAATTTTCCTATTAATGCTATAACAATACAACTCATATGGCTAGGGAGAACTACGGACGTCCCATTTTGAAAGGAGTAAGTTTTCATTATAAGAGTCCCACTTAGGTAAGATTTATAAGGGTAATATCTCTCACATCCCAGGCCCAGATTTATAAGGGTGGTCCCTACAACTCAACCTTAAATCTCCTTCAGAGTAAACAAGTTTAAAAATTCTCTTTATATATATAAAACCAACAAATAAAGTTTGGGACTAGTGCATCGAAGAGATTACTCTTATAAAGCTTACCTAGATGGGACTCCTATAATGAAAAACTTACTCCTTTTAAAATGGGGTTTTATATATATATATATATATATATATATTTCAATATTTTATTATAATAGTATAAAAGAAAAATTATTTTACAATTTGAGTGGGTTTAATTGTTAAGAATATGTGTTTTCTCCTGTTAAGGATTCAAATCTAGATGGAGGTAGGGATATGTACACCTTCATAGACTTTAGTATAATTTGGTGTTTGGCATGGTCGTTACCTTCAAAAATATATTATCATTTTATTATAATTTTTTTTTCAAAAGTTTAAGGATTTACCAATTTAGTTTATGTATGGAGGATAATCTTGACTCTTTCTTGAAATGGAAGGGATAATATTTTCAAAAAAGCCTATCTCC